>JASAMY010003103.1:210000-211661 GCA_030248085.1 Paralinhomoeus sp. GSCO2_6
GCCCGTCTCAGCCTGACAAGCGTCAGAGCGGACCCGGCCGTGGCGGCAGTCAGCGCGGTGCCCGATGCGGTTGGAAGGGCCGTGGCGCGCACGCGCACATGGTGGAGGACCACCCCAAGGCGCGTCGCAAGAAGCACGACGAGACGGAGTCTCAACAAGAGGAGGGAGAAGAGGCGGCTGCGGAGGAGCAGAGCACGCCTACCTCCAGCTCCACGTCCACTCCGGCCCAGCGGGAAAAGGGCTGGGACACGGTGGTGGCTAGGCTCACGGAGAGCAATGGGGTCGAGGCCAACGAGGTGGGACAGGTCCAAGGACAGCTGGCTGGCAGGATGGCTGCTGGGGGTGGAGTGGCGACAAGCTTGCAGAGCAAGCGGGCGACAGGCCTGGCGATGCGAGCTGAGGACACTGCCCTACACGCACTCAGCCGAACCACAAGTCAGTCCCAGACTAACGACGACGCGCTTCCTCCAAGCTGCTCTCCCCAAGGACCAGCTCACTTCGGCTCAAACCCACGCAGTGTCGCGGCGCTGCTGCGCATGGTGGATAGGCTTTCCCCTAAAGGATAGAGCGTTCCCCTAATGCGCGCAAATTTAAAATGTCTACGTTTTCGCCGCTTAAATCTAGCTCTAACAACAAACTTCGACACACAACAAATAGTAATTCAAAACAATACAATTCAATTTTGCTACTAATTACAGTTGTTTAAAAGTCTAAAGGCTGCTGCCCACGTTGCCGCACGACAACATTAACAACAATAGCACAAACACGGCACCACAGCGCTACATCCCTGTGACGACGACGACATGCCTGCAGAGACTTCGCATGTAATCACCTGGGCGCGTTCACGTTTCCGTAAAAAGAAAGAACTGATCATGGTCGTGATCAGGCAGGTTCGTCAGGTAGTCGTCGTCTGACGAGAAGCGGCCGGTGTCCGTAGCCGGCCGCCCCGAAGGCGAGCCGTCCCTTCCGAGAAGAGCAGTCGACGCTGCCACCGACCGACTTTCGGCTTATGGGCTGGATCAGTTGCTGGAGACCGCTGAGTTGCGAGAGTGCGGGAGGGGTCTGGCGGCGCTACTCGGCTGCTGGCGCGCTCGTGACCACCGACTGGCAGAACGGGGGCGCCGACCGGCACAACCACGGCCTGCCGACAGTGCCTTTCAAACCGCCGTGCCTACCGTGCCTTTCAAACCGCCGTCGTCGGTTGCGTCACGTTGCGTGTGGCGGTGGCGTCGACACGCTGCGGGTTGACGAGTGACTCGAGCCGCCTACGCGTGTTACTGGGCCGCCTGCCGTGTCGGCGGTTCTTGTCGACGCAGCCGTGCCGACGGAGGAGTCGTCCGGTCCTGCGCGGTCTATTGGCCAGAACACGGAGAGCTGCGACAGCGCGCCCAGACCGAGTTGATGACAGCGAGACGAAGAGTCGCCAGCGATGAACGCGCGTGCCGACGCGTTGCTCGGTTGCCTAGCGTGTCGGCAGTCGTCGTACGGTATCACACACTTGTTGGCGACGACTTACGCTGCAGACGAAGGCCCAGACGCTGTCGACAGGTCTCGCCCGCTCGGTGGCTGTTGACGTCGAGTCGACAACGATGCACACGGGCGCCGCCGCGTTGCTCCGCCGCTCCGCTGGTCGGCGGCCCTTCTCAATGGTGCCGAAGGAG
>JASAMY010002902.1:0-210272 GCA_030248085.1 Paralinhomoeus sp. GSCO2_6
CGCCCATATTGTGCTTTCCAGTTACGCCCTGGATTGCACAAATTAAAAAAGCCCTTAGGATAGGTTGTACACAAGTTCTTCCAACAAGAAAAGTACCAAACCAAAATTCCAAGCAACGCACCAGTGGTACAAGGTGTCGTGGCGTTACATGACCTCCAACAAGCTCCTGAGTGCCAACCCATACGTCATTTGCCGAGGGCGCAGCGCTTCTTAATTCTTCCAACCTAGAGACACAAGTACTGTGCAATGGGCGTGCACCACAAAGCTTGGTCCATTGAAAACAATTTTAAAGAAAAATCGGAATATTCTTAAACAATAAAAACGGTTTCAACAGAGTCCGAAATGTGGTAAAAAAAGTGGCCACAACCCTTCTTGGGATATAAAAAAAACATCCAAAAACCTACTTAGCACTAGTAGCAGTGCGGATTAGCTAAATAGCCATAAATTGAGGTGTTCTGGAGGCCATAACTAAGCAGCCACTGCCTACCGTAGTCCAACAACTGGCTACGGTAGCGCGGCAACAAAAATTACTTACCATTTGTAAAACAAACTCAAGGTGCACTTCCAACAGCTTTCAATGATTCGATTTCTGTTATTTCTACAGGAGGGTCGGAGGCCATTCTTGGGGAGTGGGGGGGGGGGGCAAACAGATTTGAAGAGGGAGGGGGTGTCAGGGTAAAAAAGTGTACCGAAATAGTGTCTAAAGAGACACTCTTTGGTCAAAAATAGATTAAAATAGGCTATAAATAAAGTTATTTAGCTGTTTTAGGGTCAAAAACTAAAAAAGAAAAATACACTACTTTTTACAGTTGTAGACAAGTTGGAAAACTTTCGAAAAATTCTGGGGGGGGGAGGGTTGGAGGGGAGGGGGGCTGGGGAGGGGCGACTTTTGACCTGTGGGGTGGGCAACCCCCCAGTTACATGTATGCTTACAAGTCTTCTACAACAATTGACACTCTACTTATACTTCCATTTATTACTGACATTACTGTATGTATTGTTAGAAATAACGTACATTCCCTCAATTTACGATTTACCCTATTACAGGAATGACGAACGAACCACCGGAGTGTAACGTTCTCCATGTCGACAATCAATTCGTACCTCGTAGACTCCAGCAACCTAGATAAAAAGGCCAACGCGCAATTACGTTGTGCCACATCTAAAGGAATAGAAAGTGGAGAGTAGCCAGAGGGGGTAGGTGGTGTAGCCACTATAGCCACTACCAAAGGTCAATTCTTCTGGGTGGGTCAAGGGGGCGGGGGTAGCATTTCACTATTAGGTAGATCTAGGAAGCCCACCACAATGTTGAGAGCGTGGTTTCTGGAGAAGAACAATCGGCCCATTTTGTTCAATTAATAGTCAAAATACCTGCATTAGACAAACTGCAAAATCGGTGTACTTAAACAAAATATACTGTAAACGAGCAATATGCGCGCTTTGTGGTCGATCTTTGCTCAAAACACAATGTGGAACGCATTTTGTTAACATTTCAGCAGCTAGAACTGAACATTCCCAATAATTCCGGGGTTGGAACCCCCCCCCCCCCCACTTGGCCACGAACTGTAGAGACCAAATGAAGGCAACCACAATACCTGGAAAATTCCTGAATTTCTTCTTTAGTCGTGTTCTTCTGTATGTAATCAATCAGGACCGCTTTCAGCTTGCATTGCACCTAAAACGAATACACCCCATCAGTTTCTACCCCAAGACGCAATTTGAAACCTTTTACACGTAAATTTCGCTTTTGCCTATGGCCAAAAGTCTAGCTTTACTGCCGTGAATACACTTGGCAAACTTGAAACCGCATTCAATTGCTCAGACTCAGGCTCAGACAACAGCAGGTAGAAAGCAGTGTCCCAGAGTACATGCACTGCCCAGGAGGGCATACTGGCCCGCTTCCTACCGCAGCTTCCTCTTCTTTGTCAAAGCGGAGCGTCTCGTAGCACTCGTCCGAGCAGGGGAAACGCTCGTCCAACAAACGCAGGTGCTTCTCCCTGCGGGCCTTGTCGCTCTCGACCGTCAGCACCTCCACATGGTACATGTGGTGTGGAAAGAGCGTAGCCAATCTGTATGTGCGCGACGCACTGTTCGTTGCCTGCCTCTCCCCATAAAACAGGTCTAGAACACTAAAACTAACCCCTCGTCTATCAAACTACCCCCAAAAACCCACTTCTCAAAGCGAAGACCTCCAAATGGCCTCCCCCCTCCCTCCGAATTCGGCCAGACCCAGCTACAGGAATGCACGTGGCAGGTGCATGAGCACGCACAACTGAGAAGAAGCGAGTTCGCGCACATCTGCGCCACCACACGCCTAATTATAGATGCCACAGGGTATTACTATCAATTGATTCCGAGTCAGTGAGCGAGCGCACCCCTGGAAGAGCTTCCGTATCAGCGGCAGCGTGTTCTCCGTGTAGGCAAATTGGTGCTGGGTCTGCAGGTCGAAAAGGGCCATGATCTTCGCATTTGTGAGGTAGTGACGGCGGCCGCGCTTCCCCTGCAGGAGCGTTCCGCCGCTGCCCACCGACTCCCAGAGCACACGGCCCATGGCGCCCACCACGGCGTCCATCGAGTCCACGTCCAGCAGCTGGTACGCGTCCAACAGTCTGGAGGGGGATGGGGTTCGGTTTTAAACCAACAACTTGGAGGAAGGAACCCGGTTACAGGAATATCTCCAACCCCTCGGTTAAAAACCCGATTGCATGTATGCGACCACCTCAGCCTCTCCATGCGTGAAGCCATACCTCACAAAATTTCATGTCTCAGGTGGTCTATGAGATGTAACTACATACCCCACCCCACTCCAGTTCAAAATCCCAGTTAACTGTATGGTCGGAACGCATTCGCAAGCACGTCCGCACGCCGAAAACCTCAGGAAGACATCATTGTGTCCCCGGTAGAGCGCGCCGACGAGCGCGTAGGTTGGAAACACGATGGACCACTCTCGGAACTTCCCCTCCCACATGGCCACGTCCTCGACCTCGAACGGTCTCGTCAAGTCGAAAGCTGCAAGGGCGACACACGGCGGTCAGTGACGGCAACAAACAACAAACAAAAGTCTTTTTGCCACCGCAATCCCCCAATCTGTCCGTTACGCTCAACTTGTGGGGAACAAATTCACTAGTTTGCCTCTGGTGCATTCTTTGTTCCAAAACGAAAAGCAGAGCAGTTGAACTTCCGAGAGAGATATGGCTGGTGCTATTCAAGCATTTATCTTATCCCCAAAATTAGCATCCCCAAAGCAAAATTCCAGGCCATGTTACTGGCCAACAGGTGCTATGCCCATTGCCCACCCCCACCTGAGAGCACCAATTCTATGCATCGCTCCATGTGACTGTAGCGAGGGTGTTTGGCGTGGTCTCTGTCGAATCTCTCTTTCAATTGGCGCCCGGTGGACACCGTACTGGTAGTGAGGGTGCGGCACGCTTCGGGAACCAGGCCAGCCGCATAGCTGTACAAGAGACAGTGCAGTCTCAGGCCAGCAAAGAGCACTTCGGGTCCAAGCTCCACGGTCGCGTGGTCAAGCAGAAAAGTGGTGTAGTCGCCAGCGACCAAGGGACGGTGCAACTGGAAATGAACCCCAATGCAAGTCAACCAGTACAAACCGTGTGGCAGAAGCGCACGCACGCATGCACGCGCTTGTGCGTGCGTGCGGGTGGGGCAGCGACTGCAATGCAGCCATCCCTTTCCATTACATTAGCAAAACTGAAGCACATTTGTCTCGATGAGATAGGCAAAAAAACGCCAAACTGTTTTCGATCACTGTTAACTATTTTTGAAAAAAATACCCATATGCAACAAATTGCAAAGCCCTTCATACGTACCCATGCAACATCTACATTTTAACATCATGCAACATCTACATGCAACATTTCAAAGTATAAAATAAAAAATCACCACTTTCCACAGTATCTTGATGATTGCAGCATCAACCTGACCCAAATCTAAGTGGAATTCCCTAAAGGAGGAAGTTCAAAGTTCGCTGTTTCATCATTTTTTTTTGCAATCACAATTATTCGCATCGTCACCTGGCAATTTCATTGCGTACAAACTCAAAGAGCCGCTCCAGTGCCCAAATCTCGTGATTTGGCAAAAGCAGAGCCTCCAGAACCAAAGCTATTTGACTATCCACTGTCTAAAAGACAGTTTACGCGCAAAAACCATAGGTGTAACTGGGTAAGGTGTAGGTAGGGTTCACCCCCCCCCTCAGCTTCAGTCAATCCTGCACAAAAAGTAGGACCACCCCCCCCCCCCAGCTTTAGTCAATCCTGCACTGACTGCAGGTTACCCCTATGGCTGAATTGTGTTTCTCATACTTCCCACGGCGTTTTTCAGGCCTGTGAGCAGCATTTATTGTCCAAATGTCAAAAATTTCGCCTGCGGCGCTGTATTTTACGCACCTACAGACCATTTTGGAGTCTTTTGGGCGCGTTTTCGGCCAAAAAATCACCAAATTTTGCCTGCGGCGCTGTTTTTTTGCTCCAACTGACCAATTTTAGAGTCACTGGAGCGCGTTTTTGGCCAAAAATTCACAAATTTTTGCCTGCGGCGCTGTGTTTTTAGCATTCATGTAGCATTTTCTAGGTCATTATTGAGGCTGGAAAAAGAGAAATTGTATCAAATTTGGCCGTGCAGGTCACCCCCAGCGACTTTTCAAAAATCCCAGATTCACCCCCCCTCAGCTTCGATGGCCAGTTACACCTCTGGCAAAAAACATCTCTGGAAACATTTATGGGATAAAACCTCGTCATTTTCTGATAATAATTTTGCGTATTTGGCGCCTCCTTGAACGATCGCCCAGTGCTGAGAAACATCACGCTGTGTTCCATAGAAATTTTGCGCGGAGGCCAAGGCAGTCTTTAGGCTCGAATAGGTCCAAGAAGAAAAGACCTTATCCAGACCTTCAGACAGCCTCGCGTGAAAGGCAGCAGCGTCCTCCTCACTGACCCTCCACTCTAAAACGCCTAACTCTGTCAGACCTAAGTTCTGTTGATCGCATTAGAAACATTGCCTGGTGCGCTGTCGCCTGATGTAACTGATGAGCAGGGCCTTTTAACAGTTGACCACAGCAGCATGCATCTAAACTTGTCAGAAACAATGACAAAAAAAAAAGGTTTTGAAAAGTTAAAACTGCTCACCTGCTGTAATTAGTAGAAGAGCAACATGGAACAGGCTGAGACGTATTCCGTTGCTTTCCCGCATTTCGGCAAAAACGACTGAGCAAACGAATCGCGAACGCGTAACGACATTTCCCAGAGAGCATCTTTTAAAAATACACTTTCAATTAAATTTGTTTACTACAGTACATCAGTAAAATAAACTCGGCAGCAACCATACTTTCAAAATTACCATACCGTAATATCCTAGAGCCATTCGGTTGCATATGCCCCCCCCCGAATTTACCGTCACTCCCAACCCCCTTGAATGGTATTCTTTGAACTGATATGCGCACCTTAGACAGTAACCGCAGTACTCATTATAAATACCTACTTTTGTGCGGCATCACACCACACTCATTATTTTGCCGATTTTGCCGTTGGTCCTGGCTGACGCTTCGAATCTACAAGCCCCTCTCTCCCTACCCCCCCCCCCCCAAGCGATCAAGGTTTGACCACAAAATTTGTGGTCCAAAAGTTTGCATACATCGCTGTATCCCTTGAACGGTCAAAAAAGGTCAATACATTATTTTGAACATTTTTCATTTCCAAATTCCAACCCTGACTGTAGCAGGACACCACTGCTCAGTGTTCCCTTGTGTGACACTCGGCCCAAAATGTACGATCTTTTATCCATGTATATACCCCTGTCATCTTTCACTATACAGTCTAGGCATCACTGAGCCACTCTGTGGTCGGCAGGAAATGGCGACTTATCACTTTCGCTTTTCATTTCGCTTTCTCTGTTTCCTTGCCTGCTTGCAGACTCGCCCACAGCACGTTGCTGACCCTGCGCCACTCTGCGTGGCGCTGTCCTAGCAGTGGGAGTGAATCTCCAGCTCCTGTCCACCGGTAGGGTGGTAGGAGGAGGCTGTTCGGAGCTGTCGTTGTCGTTGCGTTCTTCGTTGGTCCGCCGCTTTGTGGCTCTGACGCAGAGGACCCTCTCGGCCACGCCTGGCGTCCGCGCCTCGTCATAGAACGGCAGGTGCCAGTGCCGCTCGCACGCCGGCAGCCGCTTGCCGAGTTTGACGAAAGTCACGACTGCGGAGAGAATAGTGCCGACGAGGCGGTGGTCGCTACTGCCAGCAGCCTCCTCCCCCTCCTGCTGGGCACCATCCTCCTCCGAAGCCGACTCAGCAGCCAGCTTGTACAAACGCGTCTCCACCTGAATGTACGCTCCTCCACCAATGAGGTTCGCTCGCCGCATCGCATCGGTAGGTAATCGACTCATACAGACTGAAAACTGCCTGAGGTTGCATACGTACGTGCCCCACCCCTTCACCAAATGATTTGCGATAACCACAGTCCATAAACCAGCTAGATGACGGTGGTTGGCACTAATTGTGACAAAAGGTACGTATTCAGATCCCATGTGCGTGCATGGCTGCACAATATAGCGCAATGAGATAGACGACTGAAGCATATGCGTACCTGTTGGGAGACGACATTCGATTTGTCCAGCCAATGTGTGTACCTCAAAAGTGCATACCGGTAAATAGGCTTCGACAACAGGATAGAAAGTTGGCGGTCGAATGCGCTGTGTTCACTCACAAATCGGACGTGATTATGGGACAGTCGAGCCTGTGCCGCGTCGCCAGCAACAAGACGCACGCGTCGAGATCGGCGATTCTGAAACAAAACTGTCAGGAATGCAGCTGATTCCGGTTCAAACCGGAATGCGTAAACGGAATGGTTTACGGTTTAATCCGGAAATCGGCAAGGATCTACATCCGTTTGATGTTGGCTGTTAGTCAACTATGGCGGACTCAGCGCGGGGTGGCGCATTCACTGATATTAGCAGGGCAGATTTTGTTACAAAAAAAAACTAGCGCTGAAGACCCAATTTTGGCCGTTCGTCTGGAACTGCAGAAAATCTTATGGGGGGGGGCTCCCCAAGCGCGCAATAACAGGTGTGCACGCGAGCGAGCTGGCCGCGAACTTGGTCGTCTTTCTATCATTACACTTTTGTACTTCCACAACAAGTCGAAGTTGGCCATACGATGAGCAGAAAACGTCCATGTTCTGGGCGGAGTTGGGAGCCTCATGAGAGAAGCCAACCAAAGCGCGCTTCAAGGCCCGATGGAGTGTCGTCGGCACCACCAGTAGGATTCGGCGGAACTGGGGACAGCGCCGCCGCAGGGCGCGCAACGACTGCGCCAGCTAAAGCCGAAATGTTAGGCGATGTACACCCACCCCACCCCACCCCGCTTGTGATATGGTGACAAGCACAAGCCACATACGCACGCGTACACGCACCACCAGTAACTTGGGGGATCCAGAATTGTTTACCCTCCACTTTCATAAAGTTCTCCCCCCCCCCACACACACACCAAGTTGCAAATCAACAGATCTAACGCAAAAATCAGTGCTATTGCGCCCATTGCAGTGTTTTGGACCATAACACACTAAAATGGCGCTGTTAGACCACAATTTTGACCAACAAGTACCTATTTGACGCTTTTCGCGTGCACAGTTTCTCCATCCTAAAGGCCTGTCCCCCCATTAAAAACGTTTGCAAATGAAGCGGCGCACCAGAGCCATACACAGGCGCGCTTGCCAATCTCCCATGTCAGATAGCTTGGTGACCTGGTCGTCCACAGCTGTCGCACTAAGCGAAAATGGAAGGATTGCACATGACAGTGAACTATGGGTACACAAAACAAACCAAATTCTGAGCAAAAAGGCCTCTGCGTCCACAACCAAGTCGTAGCGCTTGGATTTCACTGACCTAGCAAAGAAAACGATTCGCCATTCGATATATTCGAGTCATGGAAGCAACATATGTAGAAACACACGCACGCACGCACGCACACACACACACACACACACACACACACACACACACACACACACACACATACACCCACACGTACTACACAGAACCAGTAGCATTGCCAGAGTGGGGCTGCATAGCTCCCCCCCCCCCACCAAACAAAAAACAAAAGAAAATAAAGTTAAAGGTCTTATGCATAGGTCCAAGACATACCTGTAACCGGGTCAGAGTGAGTGGGGGAGTTGGAAAGATTTGGTGGAGGGGGGGGGGGGGGTCTGGAGCAAAAGTGGTCCAAGATGTGGCCACAGTGAACCAATGATTCAGAAAACTGCAGACATAAATTCAGACACAATCACAGTTATTGAGCCAAAAATTTCGTCTGTTGCAAATGAAGCTCTCTCACTCACTCAGACTCAGACAAAAAACAGCATATTCCAGGGTACCATGTAAAAGCAACAGAGAAAACTCACAACAGAAAATTGGATAGTTCACGAAACTCCTCTTCAAGCGTATTTTCCTGCAGGTACTTGACTAGAGTACATCTCAGTTTCTGCCGCAACTAAAAAAAAGGAGATCAACACTGCTGAAAACTGTTTTTGTTTGTACTATCGCATAAGTAGCTAGTCACGAATGCATATTTTCTTTTTATTTTATAATTTTAGTAACAAAAGGCCGTAGTGCATAGGTGCAACAATTGGTAACAATCTACAACAACAACAACAACACGTAAATGCACTCTGTTTCGGTTCTCTCTTTCGGTGCATGCCTACCATGGGTTCTTCATCATTGTCGAAGTAGCTAAGCTCAGAGCACTCTTGTTCGCAGGGGGAAAGTTCTTTGAGGTCGAGTCTCCTCAGATGCTTTTCCTTTCTATGCTTGTTCAGCGTCAGCACCTTGGAGTGGTACTCGACCGCCAGCCCGCCCAACTGGGCGTTCAGTCTGGAGGCGGAAGCGAATGCGTGCCATCAACTGGTGCCAGTGCGTGGGTGCCATCGCAGCCGAACCTATGAAACAGTGCTCGTAGCAGCTGCAACGTGGCGCGCGTGTAGGTGAGCCGGTGGCGACTCTGCAGGTCCAATAGAGCAGCGACTGCGGCGTGCGGGTCTGCCATGGGAAGACCGGTTGGCTGCTGGTCCACGGCAGCGTGCGGCGCCGTCCACATGCAATTCAGCATGGCGCCCACCACAGCCTCCATCCCGTCCAAGTCCACAAGGTGGTAGGCATCGAGCAGTCTGCATCGTGAGCAAACGTGCAGCTAACCCATCCCTTCTCAGACTACTAAATATTCCATCAAAGTGCACTACGAAAGACCATTGTCTCGCAGGTTTGGAAGGGTTTGGCGAACCAGTTTGATGGCAAATGGCAAAATTCGGGGGGGGGGGAGCCATAATTATGTAAATGGTTGACTTGTGAAATGTGGGTGGCTGATGCTAGGAGAAACCATTGTCGTGATACGTGCAACACAACCCTGCCCTGTCGACATATCTGCTTCCCATGGGGCTTATCCAAGACGAACGCATAACAAAACACACACACACACACACCTCGTCAGGCATTACACCACATGCTCCACAAAAACACGCACATATACTACTCTGGAAAACAAGAGACCTCAACATGACGTCCATGTGATTCCTATTGAGTGCTGCCACAAGCGCATATGTTGGGAAGATTGTACAGGGAACAGGTAATGACGGGTCCCAAAATGTTGGTGTTTTGCCACCAATGTCCACGAATGGACTCGAGAGGTCATATGCTGCAATGTCAAGTCAATGAACCATCTTCAAAACAAACTTGATCCAAAATTTGGCCACCACCTAACACCTAGTATGTGCCACAGAGCCCAGCCAACCCACCCACTGTACACAGTGTTGTTGTTGTAGCTATGTTATGTTTTAACAAGTGGTCAGCCAGAAATATAATACAACATAAAAATGCAGCTTGACAGTGATGACCATCATAGTTCAGGATTGCATTTTGATTTCTTTTGGGTATTTCATTACAGAATGCGACAAATTCCACAGAGATGGTCAACACTCATAAATCAGTAAGTAGCCAGAAAGTGCTTAGTGCACTTTGGGTTCAGTGTCAAAGGGGAGATTCATTGAGGCAGGAGGAGAATCACCAACCCATGAGGACTTGTTCCATTGAACCCAGAAAACCTTGATAGGACTTATGCTCAGAAAAGAATTGCTCATATCGCTCCTTCAGTCTATGACCACTTGACACTACAGTGGTGGCCAGGGCATGGCTGTCAGCCAGTGACAGAGCAGTCCTGTAGTTGTATAGGGTGCAGTAGACCCTAAGACCAGTCAGCACAGTCTCTGGCTCGATCCTGATGCTCTTTGGGTGATCAAGCAGAAAAGTGATGTAGTCACTTGCAAGGAAGGGTTGGTGCAACTGGAAGTGAATGTCAAGAGTTTGGTACGGTAGGAGCAGGGGGTAGGGAGATGAGATTCCAGAGGTGGTACACCACTACTTTTGTCTGTCTGCAGTGGGGGCGCCAGGAACTGACATGTGGGACAATATTTTAGGAAAGGGGCAAATTGTCTACGTCATTTCCCCAAAAACACTTATCTGTCCACAGATCGGTAACTAATTAATGCGTGCACCCAAATTACTGAATGCGTGCACCCCGATTACTGAATGAGTGCACCCCGATTTATGAACGTGTGCACCCCGATTTATTAATGAGTGCACCCTTCAGATTTATGAATGGGTGCACCCAAAATTTATGACTGCGTGCACCCAGGTTTGTTTCGCACTCTATGTACATCGTGCATTTAACATTACGCATCACACAAGTACTGAGCGTTCAAGAGTTGGGCGCCACTGACATAGGTGGCGTCGACGTAGTCGGTGAATAGGTTGAAGCCGCGTTGCCGCCATTTCTGCAGCGCCAACATTGCAGCGGCCGTGAATGAGGCGCCGGTCAGTGCCATGTGCAGCTCTTGGATGTCTGAAGCCCACTCTGCCCGACGGCGGAGGCCCTTGAAGGGTGGTAGTTGGTACTATCATCATGCTGAGCCGTGTTGGTAGAGAGCAGCACGCATCCCAGAGACCGGAGTCGTCCACTGTCGAATGACACCCAGCAGACCGTTCAGAACGACACCACCATGATGCCCAGACCAGTGCACCCATCGCGACGGCAGTGAAGCGCTTGTGCGAGTCCAAGGTGCCTAGGACGACAACAGGGTACCCCTGCTACGCAGCGTCGACAGCGAGTAGGCCTGTGTACGCGAGACAGCAGAGAAGATGACAGGCGGAGAGCAGAACGAAGGACCGCTGTGAAGATGCGTCGAAGGCGATGCCGCATGGGGCGTCGTCGTTGATGAAGCAGTACTCTAGCAAAACACAACTCCAAGAACGCTGCTTTGACGGCGTCAACGCCAACAGCGGAGGAGCCCGTGAGGCGCCAGACGAACGCCCACGATGCCGACATGGGGCGATCAAAGCCGGAAGAGCAAGGCGAATGACGGATGGTGACCAGAGAGAGAGGGGATGGAAGAAGGAAGGCCCTGCTGCGATTCCAGCATGTTGCCATAGTATAGATGGTTTGAACGTTAAGATTGGAGGTCATCAGTCACGTTTGACTGCGTCACTTCTGGCAGCAACCCAATCCAACAGTCAGCTCTGGTCGATAACAGATCACATGCAAATGAAGGAGCGCACCATCCCATGGAATGCCGACTTGGGTGCACGCATTCATAAATTTTGGGTGCACCCATTCATAAATCTGAAGGGGTGCACTCATTAATAAATCGGGGTGCACGCGTTCATAAATCGGGGTGCACTTATTCAGTAATCGGGGTGCACGCATTCAGTAATTTGGGTGCACGCATTAATAATATTCCCCACAGATCACTACAGCCTCACGACAAACACATTGCAACAAAGCGTAGCTGAAAGCAAAAAATGGTGGATAGGCAAATTATATATACACTGTAGACCCTAAAATTAGGCACCTTGGTTGGGGCTAATTATTTCATTCGAGCTATAGGAGTCGGTGTAATTATGGGGGAGGGGTAAATAAGAGGGGGGGGGCTAATAAACTGAAAGGGTCGGTGCGCATACCTGTAACTGGGGTGGGGTTTGGGGGGGGGGTTTCCCTCCCCCCCAGGTGCTGAGTTTGACCCTACCCACACCCTCCCCAACCCTCCCCCCCCCCAGGTTGTCCTGAACCCCCACCCAGACCCCCCCATCCTTTTTGGAAACTTTCTACGACATACTCTAATGCAAAATAACCGCATTTTGTACAATTTGCGTTATTTACAGTGTATTTTGGCTAAAAAGTACCTATTTTCAGGTTTTTACAGTGTATTTTTGACTAAAAATAGACCAAAAATTGCCTATTTTTTTCTGCCCAGACCCCCCCCCCCCTCCTCCAGGTTTTCACCCCACCCCCACCCCCCCCCCCCCCCAGAAAGTGCCGGAACCCTCCCCCCCAGGTCCAATTCCCGGTTACAGGTATGTCGGTGAGTGGGAGGTTGGCAAAAAAAACACGTGGAGGTGTGTGTGTGTGTGTGTGTGTGTGTGTGTGTGTGTGTGTGTGTGTGTGTGTGTGTGTGTGTGTGTGTGTGTGTGTGTGTGTGTGTGTGTCCACGAGCGCGCAAGTGCGTGTGTGTGGCAAGGTGAGCGAGCCTTTATTACACTGCTTTGGATTACCCGTTTCCATAGTGTCATGATGACTGCTCTGTCGACCAGACCCAAGTCTAGACAGAATTCCCTGAATGGACAATTGAAGTCCTCATCATTATTGTTTGTTTTGTAGTTACTACACAATCTGTCCACCTCGAAATTTCGTGACGCAAAAAGTCCAAGAGTTGACTCAGCTGTTCAACGTGATGGTTAGGCAAGAGTAAAGCTTCCAGAACCAAGGCTATCTGGCCATCAACGCTCTAGAAAAGAAAAATCGTGCGTGGGAGGAAGGTGCATTGGTGTACCACACGTATCTAAACTAGACAGTAGGAGGGAGGTGATTATTTATTGGAAACCTGTTGAAGATATGGGAATAGGCACCAAAATTTGATCTGCTGATCATCTGGACTGGATTTGGAACACTTGTGTACGTATAAATTTTGAGGCTCAGGTCCTTTTAGGCGATTAGGCGAACAAAAAGCTAAAGAGACAATATGGGACACATGCCTCATAAGATACATGCTTATACCGAAGCCAAAACAAACAAACAAACCGCATTTTCCGATAATTTCGCGTATTTGGCCCCGCCCTGGACAATTGCCCAGTGCTGACAAACATCTCGGTGTGTGCCATCAAAATTGTGAGGCAGCGCCAACTCTTCCTTTAGGCTTGGATAGGTCCAAGAGGCAAAGACCTCAGCGAGACCTTCAGGCATTCTCGAACGAAAGGCCTTCGCGTCCATCTCGCTGACTTTCAAACCTGAAACAGCAAACTAATATTCTTGATCACAGCATAGGTGGCCACGCAAATTGAGCCAGGGTTTTGACTCTATGGTTCAGCTCGCCCATCCAAAATAGAGATGCACGTAAAGCACTAAAGGGGGGAAGGGATGCAAGCTGACCTAATGTGACTGTTTCGCCCAATAAGACCTAATGTGAGTATGTGACTGTTTCGCCCAATAAAATAATACTCAGATGTAGGTTGGAAAACCAAAATTTTCGCCTGCGGCGTGCGCTTTTGTGCACACTTTTGGCCACAACTCATGCTAAATTCCTTGAAATTCTAAGGAATGAGGCAGTTAACATTGAAAATTTTCGCCTGCGGCGCGATTTCGAAAATTTGAACTAAATGTCTCACGTGTTCTACTAAGAACAACCTAAAGAATCGCAAAAATGCAAAATGGGTATTTTGTAGCTCCACTGCCGGTTTTAGTGTTGAAAACATGCGAAAAAGTGGGCTGCAGCGCCAAACGCGCAAAATATAGCTCTCCAATTGAAATTTAAACCGAAAACATTTTTTGAGCTTGCCCCCCCTGTCAGAAAATCCTGGATCCGCCAGTGATTGGCACGGCACATATTGATCGCATTACCAACCATACATAGCTAACTCTACCTGGCGATAAATCTTTATCTTTTGATTCGACTGTTGAATAGGCCCTTTCAAGGTTCGGCGACAGAATCAGACATCTAAAGTGTTTGCGAAATTGCGACTGTCACGACAGTGAATCAAAACGTTCAAAACTTTGAGCCATGTCGTTCATTCACTCCTCTCCACACCTGTCAAAATTTGAAGTGGAACAACACGGAACCAATGGCCCACAGGCAATCAGTTGGTTCTGCGATTTGCGGCTCAACCGGCTCAGCAAACGACGACACAATCGAACATTTTGACTCGAAAAGAAGCAGCATCGACCGGTTAGCATCCTCTCATGGTAGTTTAAATCTACTTTGACCGTATACCAATTAAAATGTATTAAACGTAAACCGCAGCAACCTTAGTTACGCAATATACGTATACTGTAGACGCCAAAACCGAATATGGTATGGTTGCTATGGCAACTTTATGGCACTGACACAATCATAACGCCGATAATGTGGTGAGAATTACAAAAACGAAACGCAAAATCATGGCAGAGGTGCACATAATCGGCGAATTGGAGAGCGGGCGAGGCTTTCCCAGCAGCCGATTGCAGTGTCGCTTTCAGCTGCAGCTGGGTGGCGGATGGAAGCTTTTGGGTGGCAAAAACGAAGGCCAAACGCAGGTGAAAGGACGGGAAATACTTCCACAGCATTAAAATAATGCAGTCTACAGCGTACGGTAAGCGGTAAGTAAAAGTTGCCGCGCTACGATGCTTTGCCCCTTCATTCTCTCAATCGCCATGCAAAGTTGCTCACAAAATATGGCCCCTTGTTGCATTTAGGCCGATGCCCCGGACGTCTGCGACGAGGCCTACTTCTGCCACCCGATTGACGTCCACCTCAGCACCAAGTCAATTCAAGGTTTTGACCCCCCCCCCCTTTCAATTTTTGGACTTCAATTTGGAACTGAAACTGTCCATCTTTGAGCCTGGCCCAAGTTCCACGTCCAAGTATACCACCACGACGAGTTCGGCAGACAGGCTCTCTGCGCCTACGGCTCCGTACACGTGCCCACGTCTCCAGGTGACACTCTGCTTTGCTCAATTTTTTAGTCATTGTTATTGAAGCTCAAACATTAGAAACAAACCAGTGCTCTGCGTATGCGCAATAATTGCATGGGATGTGGGGGGGGGTGCATTCGGCGCAACCCGCCCATCTACCGTAGACCCTCTAATTAGCCCTCCTCCTCTTATGATTAGCAAAATCTCCTATTATCCCATTTTCCTGGCCGTTGGGTATATTAGCCCCCCCCCCCGTCCCCCACGCTGAATGAGCAACCGTCCAAATTGTTCAGTGTTTGTTCACGTGCACGTGCTTGCGTGTATGTTACAGTGTGCAAGAGTGCGCGCATGCGCAGGCCGCCCGTAAGACTATCACGTAAGATTGCACACCTGTACCACTTGCTTACAATAAAAAGCTATCATATTCATCCCACCCATACATGTAACGGGGTTTTTGATGTGGGGGGGGGGTCTGAGAGACTTCTGGGGGGGGGGGCGTGGGGGGGGGGGGTACTCAGATTTGAAGAGGGAGGGGGTCCCAGAAGGGAAAAAAATGTTCCAAAATAGTGTCTAAATAGGCACTTTTCAGTCAAAAATAGGTCAAAAATGCCTTAAAATAGGCTATAAATAGCGGTATTTAGCTGTTTTAAGGCCAAAATACACTGAGAAAGGCAAAAAGTACACTACTTTGTACAATTGTTGGCAAGTTGGAAAACTTCAGGAAAATTCTGGGGGGGGGGGGGGGGGGGGGGGCTGGGTAGGGGTAAAATTCTGGCTGGGGGGAGGGCAACCCCCCCCCAGCCCCCCCCCAGTTACATGTATGATCCCACCCACACCTTGAGGCCACCACCGCGTGGAGTGTCCCACGTGGCGGCCGACGGGTAGCGCGTCCGAGGAGGCGCTGCATCGCTTCGTGGGAGGCGGCCTGGTGCTGTGGTCGGTCGAGGACCTCTTCGAGGGCCAGGGCCGAGACGGCCTCGCCACCACCGCCATGGGCACCGTTGTATTCAACGTCTCCATCGTGTTGCGCAACTTCGACAAATTCGGAATCGAATGCTGACATTCTGGTGCGCTCCGCGTAACGCTTGGCTCGATTTTTCGAGTGCGTTGTGTGTCGAAGTGCAAAGTGGTCCGACCGCGGTTGACTCTCAGCAGCATAGAATATGGTAGACTGTGAAGTGATCACAAAGTGTCTGACGCGCGGTGTTGCGTTGCGTTGTGCCGAAAAAGTGGCAGTGTTGTAGCCTGGCAGCATCAGTCGTTCAAGCATGCTTTCTGCAAAAAAAAAAACGTTTCAAAGGCAGGACATTCGTTTCCGTTTGTGTCAAACGGACAACGCGAAATGCAAAATTCGGATTCTTACTCTATAACTACATGGTTGGAATGGGTCGCGTCCGTCGAGCAGTTGGTATCACGGCGCGCAGTTGAACATCGCCACCAGCTGCTCGGCTTTGGGGCCGCTAAGGGTGTTGGCTGCGCCGAATACTTTCTCTATATCGGCTTTGTTGAAGCTGGCCATTCTGGGTGGGCCAGTCAGCACGGCCACGGACTGGTCAAGGTGCTGCGAGAACGCTCGGAGTTGCCCTTCTGCAGCGCCCAGCTGCAGCTTCACCGAAGGGAAGAAGACCATGTACTGGTGGCTGGTGCCATTGGCCACTTGCTCCAGGATCTGCTGGCCGTTGTCGAGCCCGTTGGCCGCGCGGGTGAGACTCTCGACGCTCGAGACGGCGTTCATGACGCTGAGGTGGTCGTGCGCGTCGGCCAGCCGCAGCGTCTCCACGAACTTTCGGTCGCGAGTCAGCTGCACGACCGAGACGCGTAGATCGGCCCCCGGCTGGGCGTTCAGCTTGTTCAGCAGCTCCGTGATAAACAGCAGGTTGGAGAAGACGTTGATGGGCTCGGTGTCGTCCAGCACCAGATACAAGTCCTTGGAGCAGTTCTTCGGGGCGGCTCCTTTCTTGGAAACGATGTCCAACGCTTTGTCTGCGTCAGCTATTGACTCATCGTCCGCGGGAGCGGCTTGAGCTTGAAGAACGGATGGGCCTGAAGAGCCAGGGGCGCCGGAACCACCAGCGCCAGCTGATGGTAGTGGGACACCGCTCCGGGCACCCGCTGGTGCTGTTCCAGTGCTGCGAGAGCTTGGGCGCCGTGAACGGAATTTTCTTGAAGGGCGACCAGCTGGCGCAGGGGGGAGAATACCGGCGCTGGCCAAGCCTCCACCAGACGATCCACCACCTGCTGGAACACGAAAACCAAACCTAGGTCTATTTTCAGTCTTTTCAGCATACAGTTGAACAACTTCACCAAATCCAGGTCTTGAGAAGCCGGATATGCTGCTGCGACGACGAGTTGCACCACTCTTGTCTTTTTTCTCTTCGGCGAGCTGAATGGTCTCTCCAGCGTCAGTGCCGTTCGACTTGTCCTCTTGTCCGGGAGGCACGACAACCATGGAGGTCAATTCGGTGACGAAATTGTACTGAAATCAAGGATTTTGTAGTCTCCTGACAATGCTCCACACTCTCAACGGTTTTGCAGACCTTGAGGCTGAGTTCCAGGACCTTGTCCCTCTTGTCCTGCTTCTCCAGTTTCGAGTCGGCAAGCTCAGCCTCGTCCAGCAGTTTCTTGATCGTCTTGTACGCCCACATTCTCTCGATGAAGCCACCAACGGTCGCAGAGCCGAGGACGGGCTTTGGAGTGGCTGGGGTGTCGTGTGGAGGGCAGACAACGATTCGCCGTGTGAATGGCAGTTCCCGGGCCGTGGGTGAGCTCGGCGCGTGGCGAAAGCAGCAGTGGAAGCAGGGCAGCGGTCTTATACCGCCCTTTGGCTGCAATGTTCAAACAGTATTTGACAAAAAAATAATAATCGCAAAATGAAAGCACACCCTGCTGAACGCCATCTTGCCGTCTCCAGCATCTCCCTCGACGACGGCTTCGATCGAGCCATCAGAGGTAAAGTTGTCGATTCTGCCAACTTCGACAACTTCGGAGCCGTCGTAATAGACGTCGGCGTTGTCGGTGACCAACGATGAGACGTCCACCGACTCGTCGACATAACGAACTTTGACGTTGCGCAGGAGCGGCGTGGCGATCTGGCGGTAGAATCCTGAGCAGTGCGTTCATTCGTCATTTACGGTGCATGCACGTTGGTGTGATGGACTGTTGTGCTGCAGACGCTCGGGAATGCGTCCCCACCCTCCAGCTGCTGTGGCGCGTCCGAGTCCTCGTAGACCTTGCGTGCGAGTCCCTTGTTCTGGGCCGAGATCTGGCGGATCAACGTGAAGTTGGCGTCGTCCCCGAACGCGATCCCGTGGATGCTGTAGTCTGCAAGCGCTGTTGTGCCAGTCACGAGGGGGGGGATACAGCCGCCCAAACCCCATCCACCACACAGCCTGCATCTACACTGGAACTCGGAGAAGGTGCCACGCGGAGCTCTCCAAACACCCCCCCCCCCCCGACCCTCGCAGTCGAAAGTCACTCCCACCACCCAGCGCCCCTCTCCAACTGCACTGCACCTTTTTCTATGTTCATCTCCTTGATTCCCTTGACAATCTCGCTTGGATTGTCAACTCCAACTGTGGGCTCCCCATCCGTCAAATGAATTATCATGGAGACCAGTGGCTTCGTGGTCTTGTCAGACTTCAGCTTGGCAAATGCTTCCTCGATTCCGCCGTATAGATTCGTACCTAAAGCACCGTACTTTCTGACTATGTGAATTGCGAAAGCTAAGGCGCCCATCACACCTCCAACAGCAGACTGCTTGTTGACGAAGTCAACAGCTTCTTGCACGTTGCTCTCATCCGCTAGTACCGACTTGTCCTTCCACGCTTCGGCATCATTGCTGAACAGCAGGATGTTGAACCTGTCCTTGGAACTCAACTGAGGCAGGATTGTGGCCATGGCTGCCTGGAAGTGGACATTTTCTGCACTCCAAGCAGCTTGAGAGGAAAAGAGTACCTTGAGCTGCTCAAACTTGGTTCCACTCATGGACCCGGACTTGTCCAGCACAAAGATGACGTGCTTGCCTCCAGCTGGGATGTTCGGTGGTGCGAAGAAATGCACAAAATAGCCATTGACAACCTGTAAAATATGGGCAGATTTGTACAGGATTTCCAGTTTGTAGACCCGTGATTTCACTTTGGAGGGGGAAGGTGAAAATCAGTTCAAAACAACATTCGAAACATCGAATGAGTGTTCATAATTTTTGCAAAAAAAGTTCGGGTTATGCTTGAACTTTTGTTTTCAGAACTTTTGTAAAGGGAAGGTAATGAAGGTAATGAAGACTGACAGGAGGCTGTGAGCAATAAAATATTTCACAATTGGTGACATCCCGTATCGGTTCAATTTTTGCCACCTGAATTTCTCCAGGCTCATCAGGATCGCGGTCAACGTCATACAAAATGACGAGCTGGCCATCGGTGTCGTTCCCACTCGGAGCAAACGATACGTACGCCAGCGAACCTTGGTCAGACTTGGTCAAAGTCGTTTCCGCATTAGAATCTTCTGAAGATGGCACGCTCTATATTTCACAGAAGCACAACTCCACTGCTCACCCTCGGCCGAGAGCAGCTCTCCATTGCTTTTTTCTCCAACTCTTGGACCGAATTTTGGGACCTTGACAAAGGAGATGTTGGCTCTTTCGGCGATTAGGACATCGACATGGAGGTCGTTGATGTCGTGACCATTGGACTGGACGTTGACGACGTGCTTGTAGGCGCCGTGGACGCGCTTCAGCACCTCCTGGTACGTCAGGTTGAACGTCACCTCCCCCTGCGAGGCCACGTTCACCGAGATGTCGAAATGATTCGTCTCCCTAGAAATTGCTGTGAAAATGTCGCCAGCCACTGTCGGATGGTGGGCATACTTTCTTCGTGATTGTGGTGCAGTTGTAGTGGCGCTGTACCGCTGGACAAACAAACCTCTGTGAGACGAGACCCGCGCTCTGGCCTCGGCTGACCGCTTCCTGGAACACTCGTTTGGCCTCCTCCTTCTTCTTGACGTCGCCGTACGTGACGACTCCGTCAAGCTCTCTAAATTGCGTTTGGGTGGGCGCACGCGTGTTTGCTTAGTATTTCACGTACAGCGAGAAGTTGCTGATGAACGCGGATTCGGGCAGGGTGACGCTGAAGGTGAGCTGTTGGGCGTCGTCTGCGTCGTTGCGCATCTTGCTGACGACGTCGGTGATGGCGAAGCGAGACTGCACCTCCGACACCACGTGCAGGTACTCCACCACCGGCGTCCCACTCGCACCGATCGCCAGTAGGGTCACCAGCAGCGCAGTCGCGCTCATTCCGGCCATGTTGGCCGGGTTGGTTGAACTTTGAGGCGGGCCGTGCGCGCCTGCGTCTAACCGGGAGAAAAACAGCCGACGCGCTGTAATGTATCGTCGTCCTCGCTAAGGACGCGCGTGCGCGAGCGGCCACACCGCCTGACGGACGGAATTAGCGTCACAATTCGCGAGCAGCCGATTCACGCGCGGCGATCGCGCGCGCGCCCTGTTTTGCGGAGCCCGACTACTGGCCTCCAGTAAAGAGAGGCTAGAATTTTGTTGGGTATATGCACTTGTCGTCGTGCGGAATTTCGACGCGTCAAAATGCGTTGAGTGCAGCGTTGGGCTTAACACCGTGTGATTTTTTTATGCTTCAAGGCGTGCGTTTCTTTGTGTCCAACCGTGTGAAACGAGCAACGAAATGGAATGATTCTTGTGAAATGACAGAAATCAGACAGATCAGACCTCACTCACCGAAATAAAAATGTCGGATTTTGCAATCGAAGGATTTTTCGTCAAATTCTTAGTACGAAAAGAGTGGACGGTCTGATCAATATCAAGGCGTGCAGTTGATCATCGCCACGAGTTGGTCCGCCTCTGGGCTCTCCAAAACGTTGGCCGCTCCAAATAATTTTCTCAGGTCCGCCCTGTAGAAACTGGTCATGGTCAGGCCAGTCAGGACCGCCACAGACTTGTCAACGCTCTGCTGGAACTCTCCGAGTTTCGCATCCGCGGCGCCCAGATTCAGACTCCGCGACGGGAAGAAGACCATGTACTGCTCGTTGGTGCCGTTGGCGACACGGTCCAGAATCTCCTCGCTGTTGTCGACACGTTTGGCCGCTCGGGGGAGCGGCTTGACATTTGACACGACGGCATGGAAGACGCTTATCGGGTCGCTTGGTTCGTACAGCTGGAGTGTCTCGACAAACTTTTGATCGGCGCTGAGCAGCACGACTGAGACACGAAGGTCTGTGGAATTCGCCAACTGGGCCTGCAGCTTGGGAAGAAACTCAAGGATCAACGGCAGGTTCAAAATGCGATTGCTTGGCTCGGCGTCGTCCAGCACCAGATAAAGGTCTATGGAGCAGTTCTTGCCAGCAGCTGTCGTCTTGGTGGCTTGACGCAACACCTCTTCCGCGTCAGCACTGAGAGTGTCGTCTACCACAGCTGTTGGCTTGTTTGCAGGTTTCGCTGGCTGAACCGAAGCGCTTGAAGTCTTGGAAACGCTGGACCCAGAACTGAGGCTGGGCCAGGCTGAGCCTCCCCCACCACCTCCCCCAGGTGCTGGCCCACGTAGGTCTGCCATGGGACGAGCTGCTACCCGTGCGCTGGTGAAGTGCGTTCTTGGAGCCGAAGCAATTCGTCCAGGGAGTGCAAGTGCCCTGGACATGCCGCCAGACGGACGGGCCATCGGAATCCACGCAGAACGGGGACCGCCGCCCCCAGACGGACCAGCCATCGGCATCGGTCTGCTCCATGCGGAATGGGGACCACTGCCACGAGTTGCACCCGAGGATGCCCAGGCGGTAATTACACCCGGCGGGCTGGGTCCTGAAAGTTGGTCAGACGATGCGAAAGCGTTCAAGTTTTGTTGAAGGTCAAACCAATGACTTCTAAGACGCGGTATGGATTTGCTAGCTTTGTCTTTTTCCCGGTCTAGTTGGAGTGTCTCTCCTCCAGCCTCGGTGTTGTTCGACTTGTCCTCTTGGCCCGGGGGCACGACGACCATGGAGGTCAACTCAGTGACAAAGTGGTACTGGAATTGTGATTCGGAGTTCACTCTGCTGACAATTTTTTTTTTAAATTCAGACCTTGAGACTGAGTTCCAGGACCTTGTCCCTCTTGCTCTGCTTCTCCAGCTTCGAGTCGGCCAGCTCAGCGTCGTCCAGCAGCTTCTTGATCGTCTTGTACGCCCACATTCTCTCGATGAAGCCGCCGACAGTTGCAGAGCCAAGGACGGGCTTTGGAGTGGCTGGGGTGTCGTGTGGAGGGCAGACAACGATTCGCCGTGTGAATGGCAGTTCCCGGGCCGTGGGTGAGCTGGGCGCATGGGGAAAGCAGCAGTGGAAGCAGGGCAATGGTCTTGTTGCGCCCCTCAGCTGAAATGTTTTAGAAAGACGTGTGACATAATTTGCATTTGGAGAAATGAAGTCTCACTCTGCCAAACTCTTTCTTGCCGTCTCCAGCCTCTCCCTCGACGACGGCTTCGATCGAGCGATCAGAAGTAAAGTTGTCGATTCTGCCAACTTCGACAACTTCGGAGCCGTCGTAATAGACGTCGGCGTTGTCGGTGACCAACGATGAGACGTCCACCGACTCGTCGACATAGCGAACTTGGACGTTGCGCAGGAGAGGCGTGGCGATTTGGCGGTAGAATCCTGAAGAACAGTCCGCGTTTTACGCGTGTGGGTGCGCATCTGTCTCTACTCTATTCAGTTGACAGTCGGCAGTTCGTATTGATAGCCGTACCTTCGAGCTGCTGTGGCGCGTCCGAGTCCTCGTAGACCTTGCGTGCGAGTCCCTTGTTCTGCGCCGAGATCTGGCGGATCAGCGTGAAGTTGGCGTCGTCCCCGAACGCGATCCCGTGGATGCTGTAGTCTGCAAGCGCGCTGCTGTTAAAAAAAGTCCCTTGTACAGCCCCCATATGCATATGTACACTCATGCAGCGCTCGTGCGTCCCCCTGAGAGACCCTGAGGATGCGACCAACAAGTGCTCTCTGTCCGCAGTTAAACCGATTGTTGGACATCTTTTTATTCGATGAGTTGTGCAAAATAATAGTTAGAGAGAATAGCTATGTATGAATGTTTATTTTTGAATACTACTGTCTGCAATTTCGGGCGTTTCATTTCTCTAGCGAGCACCCAGAACCTGCGAGGCTGATCGGAAACAACAGGCATAGGTTTTTCAGAATTGTGTATCTTGAACTCTTGGATATTGTTCCACACTGTGGATCGCAGTCAGTCTGGTTTTCAAAGTGATCGCTAAAGCCTTTCTGTTTCCAGTTTGCCATATACCTTTGTTTTTGTTCATCTCCTTGATTCCCGCAATAATCTCGCTTGGATCGTCAACTCCAACGGTGGGCTCTCCATCTGTCAAGTGAATAATCATGGAGACCAGTGGCTTTTTCGACTTGTCCGATTTTAGCTTGGCAAATGCCTCCTCGAGTCCGCCGAATAAGTTGGTGCCTGTGTAAAGCGTGCACTCTGAGTTCACAAAATATCGCTTGCAACCGCGAAAACCAAAACGCACACCACACACCTCCAACTGCAGACTGTCTGTTGACAAAGTCAACGGCTTCTTGCACGTTGCTCTCATCCGCTAGTACCGACTTGTCCTTCCACGCTTCGGCAGCATTGCTGAACAGCAGGATGTTGAACCTGTCCTTGGAACTCAACTGAGGCAGGATTGTGGCCATGGCTGCCTGGAATTGTTGGAAATTCAATTTGCCGCAGCTAAGCTTCTGGAGAAAGGTTTAGGTGCATGTACCTTGAGCTGCAGGAACTTGGTTCCACTCATGGACCCGGACTTGTCCAGCACAAAGATGACGTGCTTGCCTCCAGCCGGAATGTTTGGCGGTGCGAAGAAATGCACAAAATAGCCATTGACAACCTGTGAAATTATGGTCAGTCGTTGTTTTGCTTACACGCTCGGTATAGCTGTGAAGTTGTGGAGAAAAAAATCGTTTCAAAAAGTCGCCCACCCAAACACGCTTCTTAATTTTTCATGCTTGTGTTTTAAGCCAAGCTGTTAGGTACCCAATTTTTGCATGCTACAAAGAGAAGTGGTGGTGATGGGCAACCTTTTTCAGGATTCGCTACCTGAATTTCCCCAGGCTCGTCAGGGTCGCGTTCAACGTCGTACAAAACGACGAGCTGGCCGTCTGTGTCTTTCCCACTCGGAGCAAACGATACGTGCGCCAGCGAACCTTGGTCCGACTTGGTCAAAGTCGTCTCCGCGTTAGAATCTTCTGAAGATGTCACGTTTCTGCAACTATGTATATTTCACAGCAGCACAACCCCATTGCTCACCCTCAGTCGTGAGTAGCTCGCCATTGCTTTTCTCTCCAACCCTTGGACCGAATTTTGGAACTTTGACGAAGGAGATGTTGGCCCTCTCGGCGATGAGAACGTCTACGCTGAGGTCGTCGATGTTGTGTCCGTTGGACTGGACGTTGACGACGTGCTTGTAGGCGCCGTGGACGCGCGTCAGCACCTCCTGGTACGTCAGGTTGAACGTCACCTCTCCCTGCGAGGCCACGTTCACCGAGATGTCGAAGTGATTCGTTTCCCTGTAAAAAAATTCGACCACATCAGAGAGTGTGCTACGTGGACTGCTTGCTCTGCAGGTGTAGTCCACTCAACAGGTGGACGAACCTCTGGGAGACGAGACCGGCGCTCTGGCCTCGACTGACGGCTTGCTGGAACACTCGCTTGGCCTCCTCTTTCTTCTTGACGTCCCCATACGTCACCTTGCCACCCAGCTCTCTGAATACGTCCGTTTGTGCGCGTGACGACAGAGCGAAGAATCATGGAACCGAACAGCGAGAAGTTGCTGATGAAAGCGGACTCGGGCAGGGTGACGCTGAAGCTGAGCTGCTGGGCGTCGTCGGCGTCGTTGCGCATCTTACTGACGACGTCGGTGATGGCGAAGCGAGACTGCACCTCGGACACCACGTGCAGGTACTCCACCACTGGCACGCCACTCGCACAGACCGCCAGGAGCGTCACCAGCAGTAGCAGCAGGCGGGACGCAGCGCTCTTGCCGCCCATGTTGGTTGGGTTGATTGAACCTAAAGGAACGAAACTGGGGAAAACAGCCGAAGCGCTGTAATGTATCGTCGTCGCTGGTGGGGGGGGGGGGGGGGTGGAGCGACCACCTGCTGACGCCGACGGGCCGAATTCACGTCACGACGAGTAAGGGACGGATTGACGCACGCGCGCGTCGCGCGCAGTTTGTGTTTTTGCTAAGTGCACAACGCGCACTACTGACTGGGCCACTGCGTGGGAGGTGACGGCGAATTCTGAAGGTTATATTTGTGACGACATATGGGAACTTTGGTGATGCGTCACACTCACATCATTGGCGTGACGCAAGCGGAATATGAGGGCAAATACACGGAACGCACCTGACTAAATGCACATGACCCCCAAAAAATCAAGCACAAAATCTACATCTCGTGAGAAATCGTGAGAAAGCGCTTGAGTGGCCCTATGTACCAGCCGCCCAGCACGCCATATTTGCAAGTCAGTGGTCCGCTCTCGACACTAAAGAGAAGTGTCCGTCAAACTGTTTGTCATTTAAAACGACGTGTATTCAAAAGCGATTTCAACTGCAGACTTGTTAGAATTCACCCTTTGTGAGTTTGAAATTTCTTTTAGTGCTGCGTGGATAATTTTCCGATTTACTTCAATACGTTAACCTTTTCTGTCGAGTTTCAAAAGCGCTTGAGTAGGTGTGTAATACTGCATCAACATGCGACAATGAACAAATATCGATTGGTATCGTGGGATCAGATCAGACGCAGCTGAGCGCTCGCGCCGCCGCCAGGATCGTCGGCCGGGTTAGGATCTCTTCGGGCGCAAAGACCCCCTTCAGGTCTTGCTTGTCGACCCCTTGCCGGAGCGCGATCGCCACCGCGCCGTCAGTCTTGCTTCTGAGCTGCTTGAGGAGAGCCTGGGCCGCGCCTAGCTTCACTCCGGGCGTCGTCGTGGGGAAGAAGACGACGATTTTCAGGTTGGCGTTGGCCTCGAGCTGCGCGAGCAGGCGAGCGGCGTCGTCCTCGGTCTTGGGCGCTCCGTTGAGGCTCTCCTGATTGACGACGGCGTTCATGACGCTGAGAGCATCCGACGCCTCGTCCAGTCGCAGCGTCTCGACCAGCCGTCGGCCGCGACTCAGCTGGACGACGGACAGCCGGACGGGGTTCTCGGTCAGGTTCCGGCCCGAGCGCAGCTCCTTGACCATGTCCGTGATCAGGAGCAAACTGGCGAACAGGCTCGCCGGTCGCGTGTCGTCCAGCACGAGCACCAGATCCAGCGGACAGTCCTTGCGAACTGAACGGCACACAGGCATTTTGCGCATTTGAACCGCGCTCCGGTACTCACTCGGCGTCGGCGTGGTCGTCGTCATCGTCGTGGTGGTGGTCCACCTTCGGGTGGTCGTCCAGTGCGTCGGCATCGGCCGCCGACTGGTCATCGGCGGCAGCGTCATCGGCCGCGGGAGCGGTGGTGGTGCACCGGGCGAGCCGGGCCTGCCCGCGGACTTGATGGACGCGGGCGACATGGGACCGGCGAAGCCTCCGCGGAACGCTGACAATTTTCGGTTTCTTTTCGCTAGAGAGCGATCTTCTTGTTAGTACGGTTAGGATCATGACCCGACACCTGTCCCGTAATCATTCTGAGAACTTTGCGAGTTAGGGGAGCGCGTCTGGACTTCTGCAGGCATCCAACGAGCAGACTGTAGCTCAAAAACAGGAGTCCTCACCACCAAAGTTAAGGTCGGCACTCTCTTCTTTCTCCTCAGCGAGCGATAGGCTGGTGCCATTGGTCTTGTCTTCCTGTCCAGGTGGCACCACCACCATCGAAGTCAGTTCCGTGACGAAGTGGTACTGAATGCAGCATTTTGCAAGGTACAAAGAATGCGCCATGGCGAATCCATCAACGAACATTCAATTCAACAGTCATCAGAACAAGGTGCACACTGCGGCAGTCTCAGTAAACGCCAGCCCAGCCAGTCGGTACTGTGTTAATCTATTGTTTACGGCTCATTCACTCGTCTGTATTACGTTACGGTGGCGTTTTTGGCCCCAGTACGTACACTCCTCAACGCGTTTTTCGCACCTTGAGACTGAGCTCTAGAGCCCTGTCGCGCTTCTCCTCGCGTGCGGTCTTCGAGTCGGCGATCTCGCTGTCGTCGAGCAGCTTGCTGATCGTCTTGTAAGCCCACATACGCTCGATGAAGCCCCCCACGGTCGCAGAGGCCAGCAGAGGCGCTGGGGTCGGCGTGGGCACCGGATGGGGCCAGGGAGGGCAGACGACGATGTGACGCGTCGGCGGCAGATCTCGCGGAGTGGGGAAGTCGACGCCGATGGGCGGAGGAGGGAAGCAGCAGTGGAAACAGATGGGAGAGGTGGCGGAGGGGCCCTGGAAATGTGGGTTACTCTGCGAGCTGAAAGTGGTGGATATCGCGTAGTGTACCGTAAATCCCTCTAGTCCTAAGTTTCAACTTCCGCTCAAGCGCGGGCACTACAGGAGACCACTACATTGTAGGTTTGATTCACCCTCAGCCGGATACAGTCAGATATGCGGCCAGGTGGGTGGGGTGAAGAAGGGGGCACTGACCGACGCAAACGCCTTCTTGCCGCCCTCTGCCTCGCCTTCGATTGTCGTCTCGATCGTGTTGACGTCCGCGGCGTCGCCGGCGAGCTTGCCCACGGACACGACCTCGCCGCCGTCGTAGTAGACGCCGTCGTCGTCGCCGATCAGCGAGGAGACGTCCACCGTCTCGTCGACGTAGCGGATCTTGACGTCGCGCAGCAAAGGCGTCGCGATCTGCTGGTAGAAGCCTGCAAGGCGTGACGATGGACACACGTACGCAGCAGTGGGGAATCGGTGCACGCTCGCACGCACCAGCACGCAAGTGCACGAACGCACGCACGCATGCGCGCAGGCAGACACACTGAATATGTACCTTCAAGCTGCTGCGGCGCGTCCGAGTCCTCGTAGACCTTGCGTGCGAGTCCCTTGTTCTGCGCCGAGATCTGGCGGATCAGCGTGAAGTTGGCGTCGTCCCCGAACGCGATCCCGTGGATGCTGTAGTCTGAAATGAAAAAAAGGAAAGATGTAGCATATGATATATCCCATGCTTGGGCTGGAGGCTTCATTCTGCTAAGCACTGAGCAGTGTGCACTGAGTCACTGACTGTGCCATGGTGCTGTGCAGGCGTGAAAAGACACAAGACAAACCGTTCTCCTTGTTGAGCTCTTGGATGCCCTTGACGATCAGCGCGGGGTTGTCGACGCCGACGGTCGGCTGGCCGTCAGTCAGATGAATGATCATGGAAAGCAGCGCCTTGCCCTTGTACTCTTTCAGTTTTTTGAACGCCTCCTCGATACCTCCGTACAGATTCGTGCCTGCAATTCGAGACGGTATGCGTGCGTGCGTGCGTGCGTGCGTACAACAAACTCCAGCACGCACCTCCTTGCGCGTACTGGGCGTCGACGAACTTGACGGCCTCCTCGACGTTGGCCTTGTCCGCGAGCACCGACTTGTCCTTCCAGGGCTGCACGTCGTTGCTGAACATCAGCAGGTTGAACCGATCCTTGGGACTCAGCTGGCGCAGAATCGACCTCATCGCCGCCTGGAATTTCGGAATTTTGTTGTGGGTGGGGCGGCACTACTGGAGGATTTCAGCGGTGTGTGGGTGTGTGTGTGTGTGTGTGTGTGGCACCACGTACGATGAGCTGCTCGAATTTCGTGCCGATCATAGAGCCTGACTTGTCGAGCACGAAGATGACGTGCTTGCCGCCGGCCGGAATGTCGGGCGGCGCGAAGAAGTGCACGAAGTAGCCGTTGACGACCTGCGAATTCGATCTGCTGTTTAGAATTTCAAAAAAAAAAAATGCCAAAGGAACCTGAATCTCGCCGGCGTTCGAGTCGCGCTCGACGTCGTACAAGACGACGAGCTGGCCGTCCGACTGGCCCGCCTTCGGTTGGAAAGAAACGTAGGCCAACGAGCCCTTTTCCGTCCGACTCACGCTCTTGCCGACGTTGGGATCGTCTGAAATTGAAATTCCGAAATCGTCAACCTGTCTGACAGGCAAATTTCTAATTCAAGTCGCCCCATCGCTTACCGGGTTCGCTCAACAGCTGCTGATTCGTCTTTTCTCCCACTCTCGGACCGAACTGAGGCACCTTGACGAAAGAGATGTTGGCCCTCTCCGCGATGAGAACGTCTACGCTGAGGTCGGAGATGTTGTGACCATTGGACTGGACGTTGACGACGTGCTTGTAGGCGCCGTGGACGCGCTTCAGCACCTCCTGGTACGTCAGGTTGAACGTCACCTCTCCCTGCGAGGCCACGTTCACCGAGATGTCGAAGTGATTCGTCTCCCTAGAATTTCTGGCGTTTGATCAGTTCTGAACATTCCCCATAGTCATTCGCACCTCTGAGAGACGAGACCTGCACTCTGGCCTCGGTCCACCGCCTCCTGAAAGACCCTCTTGGCTTCCTCCTTCTTCTTGACATCGCCATACGTGACAACTCCGTCAAGCTCTCTGAATTCTGTTTGCGTGAGCGAGTGGGTGCTTGCGTAGGGTTTCGCAGAGCGTACAACGAGAAGTTGCTGATGAAAGCGGACTCGGGCAGGGTGACGCTGAAGGTAAGCTGCTGGGCGTCGTCTGCGTCGTTGCGCATCTTGCTGACGACGTCGGTGATGGCGAAGCGAGACTGCACCTCCGACACCACGTGCAGGTACTCCACCACCGGCGCCCCGCCCGCCAGGCCCAGAAGGAGCAACAATACGCCAAGGCGTTCCATGGTTTTGAAGCAGAGAACCTGCAGAAATCGGAGAGTAGCGGATCCGACACTTAAAAGTCCGTCTGTTTGCCCGCCCGCACACGGCGCGCCAGCCTAGGCAAAAGACAGGAAGGGAACACGCCCAGTTTTCCAGAGATTGCAATCGCGCAAGGACAAATCGGGAAGGAGCAATGAGGGAGGAGACTCGTCTCGTCCCAGCGAGACTCTCAACAACCGCGACGACGCCGCCGCCCGCCCCGCAGCCAAGCAACCGGTCGGCCCGCAGACGCGTCCTGGGAGAAACGCCCGCGTCGCAGTGCGCAAGGTAAGTATTGTTGTTTTGCCAAGAGACCACACGAACTAAATACTGCGCTGTGAAGTGAGAAGTGCGTAAGCAAATACCAAAATGATTCACTGACAACGTCGGCGTCACAAACAAGACTGCAGACATGGTGCTGGTGACTGGCCGCGCTGGCGTTGTCGTCGTGACGTCACCACAGATCCCGCCCAAATCTACGTCAATCCCCTCCTCAACCGCCCCCGCACGCGCACGCAGCGCCTCTTCTTCCCACACAGATCTGCGCGCAAGATAAATAGAGACGCTGCCAAACCAAAGAGAGGGAGGTAGTAAAGACACAGCAACGTGCACGTTTCGCGTGGGCGGGAGCGACGCGCAGCGAGAGGCTGCTGACCAACTGACTTATGCTGGCGCAGTAGCTACAGTACGCTTCCTGGCGCCAGACAATCAATCGCCTTCATCTCTCGTTCGCGCGTAGGTACACGTGCCGCCAAAAAGGTCGGCGCCTGCGAGCACTAGCGGATCCAGAAGTGGGGAGATCAGGGGAGAAGAAGGAAAGAAGGACGAGCACAGGGGAAAAGTGGGTAGATTTTTAGGTCTTCCTTGGAATAAGGCACCTTAAAACGGTAAAATTTTCGCTGTGGTTCTATCGCAACTCACTATTGCGCGTTGAAAATGGTGCAAGCGAAATAAATGCTGACGCCAGGGCCAAAACTTCACTTTTCGGATAAACTGCGACGAAAAAAATGACCTTCTCCGCTCTCTGTCAGAAAATCCTGGATCCGCTAGTGCCTACGCGCCGCCGGAGATTGGCGGAGCGCTGCGCGCCCGCCGGTGCTGGCTTCGCCGCCGCGCCGCTCGCGCGAAAGCTCTGCATTCTTGATTGGGTATAGCTATATGCGTGGATACAAGCGCCCGCCTTTGGAGCTATACGACTGCGCTAGCTGAGATTACTTGCGCCTTTTCCTGCCTGACTAGAGCACAGCTCCATACCCAAACTAAAACATGACTCGTGTGAGGTGTCCGTCCTCCCCTCTACAGAGGACAAACGCAGCGCGGCCATTCGACAGCGACAATGGAGATTTGTCGGCGCCAAGCTGTGCACAAAACGTCGTTCTCCGAAATTCAATTGAAATTCAACAGAATACACTCTCGTGCGTGCAAACTCGTAAAAGGACACGGGCTCACTAGGCGCTACACAGATATTACGGTAGGCTGGGTGGGCTACGTTGTATATGCAAATAAATCGGTTTTCAGAGGTGGCGGCGAGTAGAAATCAGCATTCAATGGCTCTTACAGCCGCTTGCAACTGCGTTCGAAGGAATAGGTTCCGTCGGTGGAACACGTATCTCAGCTCGTTCTTCACCGCCTTGTGCACGCCGGGCCACACTGCGATGGCCGCGTCGGCCGTTCTGGCCAGCCCTCTCAGTGGCTGCTTGAACCTTCCCAGGAGTCGCGATGACGAGGCCATGTACACAAGCACTTTGCGTCTTTCCGTCGGAGCCCGGTTGAACTGCCGCTGCAGCTGCGAGGGCGTTCTAAACGTGCCCGTGTGCCTGATGATGGCCTGCATGATGGCGATGACGTCAGCAGCGTCCTTGCGACGCAGCGTCTGGGACAGCGCTCTGGTCGGCGACAGGTGCAGAACGGACACCCGAAGCTGATCCAAGCTGCTGGCGCGCAGTTGCTCCAGCAACTTCACGGCGAACGCCGTGTTCTCGCTATGCTGGGAGAGGCTGATGACGCGGTCGAAGACCAAGTAGAGATCGACCTTGCAGTCCGCTGAAACGCAGCTTATGTACGACGAACGGGTCAAAGGGACGACCAAGCGCACGAGGGCAGTGTATGGCCTTAGAGAATCAGCCTCTTGCGCGCACGGTTCTGGGTTTGATACTTAATGGATCTACTTGATCTAGGACCTCCCTCCCAATGGATTTTCTCGTGCCGTCGCTGCCCTGGATTACAGATGGCGTTCTTCTGAATGTGCTTTGGCTAATTGTGCGGCTCTAGACGGGAAGGCGTCATAGAAATGGGCATGCTACTATATGGGCCATTGACGGCCTCCTAGTGTTGCCAATAATCCAATAACAACAAGCGCCAGAGCTTTCTCCGGACGTTTTTGAGGTGGACGCTGAGGAGGCGCCGGTGCTGGAACTTTGGCCTTGTTTCGGTTTTTTCTGGCGAATTGAAGGCCGCTGCTGGCACCGCCGCCCAATCCTGAGCCTCTGAAGGCTTGCGCTGAATGCCGAAGCGATGCTATACTGGGTCGACAGTGGCCCTCCGCCTCGACTTTTACCATCTACTCCAGGAAAGACTCCTGCCGGGACCATAGAAAGACCGGCGCTAGAGGCTTCCTCTGCCTCAGCTTCGTCGTCGACATCGCGGTCCGTCAGCTCGACGGCCGTCTGCGCGTCGTCCGGCAGCACGACGACCATGGAGGTGAGCGGGGTGACGAACGAGTACTGCACAAGTCGCCCACTAGTACAGGCACGCACGCACGCACGCACGCACGCACGCACGCACGCACGCACGCACGCACGCACGCACGCACGCACGCACATCCAAATACATACAACGCTGTACCTCTTTGCTGAGTCGCAGCGCCTCCTCCTTATTGTCCTCGCTGGTCTCCGGCTTGAGTTCCGCCTCGCTCAGCAGCTTCTTGATCTTCTTGTAGGCCCACATGCGTTCGATGAATCCGCTCAGCGTTGTCGGGCCCAGCTTGGGCGCTGGAGCGGGCTCGGGTCCGGGTTTGGGTCCGCAGGGCACGATGTGCTGCGGAGTGAAGGCTCTTCCATCTGGAGCCCCGAAGTCCCTGGGGACGCAGAAACTTTGGCTGGTTCGTCTGCCGCTCGACTCGCTGGTCTGAAGGGCAAATCAACAACTACAAAAAATCAATCGATGAAAATTTCCACGCACCCTAAAAGGGAGTTGGCCCCTCTTTCTGGCACTGACGGTAGCCGTGACGCCCCTGGGCGACCGATGGGCGAGCTTGCCCACTTGGACCACTTCGGCACCGGCGTAATAGACATCGGTGTTCTCAGAGACGAGTGAAGACACGTCCACGCTTCCTTTCAAATACTTGATTTTCACGTCTCTCAGCATGGGCGAGGAGATTTCCTTGAAGAAGCCTGAAAACGCTAGCCTGTTTTGGAATTTGTGAATAACGAAAAGTTGACCGGCGAGTTGGTCGGCCGCGTCGGCTGCGACGTACACCATTCTCGCCAAGCCTTTGTTTTGGGCCGACAGGTTTTTGACCAAATCGAAGTTGGCGTCATCGCCGAACGCGATGCCATGGATGCTGTAGTCTGAAATTCGTTAGGATAATAGGTCCGGGACCATTGAAATAGTGACACTACGGAAAACGCTCTAATTAGCTATCGGGGGGGAGGGTAAGTGTTTCATTTGGGCCATAAGGGGGCTAAATCTAGGGGGTGGGCTTACAATTTGGAAGGGTAGACGTTAGGGCAGCTTTGCTGGCACTGACCATATGGAGATGTTGTTGTACGTAGGTACATAGGAGAAAAAGAGAAGACTACCTAATTGAAGGGGGTCAAAATTGGGAGGGAGGCAATCAGAGGGTGTACGGTATGCAAGACAACAATCCACTCTATGTCCATCTATACTAAAACTCACGATCCGAATCGAATTTCTTTGGTTATATGGTTATACCGGCGACTTACGGTATGCAAATTTCAGCTTGCTTGTCATGGGCTTCCCGTACCCGCGTTTCTATTCATGAACTTGGTTTCGGTGAGTATTTTCTCAGGGTTTTGAACGCCCGTCGTTGGGTTGCCATCGCTGAGATGGATAATCATGGAGACGAGCTGATCACTCGTGTCGTGATCCAGCAGATCGAACGCCGCTTCCAAACCGCCGAAGAAGTTAGTCGCTGAAACAAAGTGCCGCATTTTCAAAGGACACCAAAGCTGCCAAGCGTACATTGTACCTGGATAGCCTATTGTACGCTGTACATGGTTTGTTTAAAATTTGGCGGTCAGAATTTCGCGAGAAAAATGTTGTTTATGCATTGCTCTGGACGTGGCTGAGCTGCATTGATGAAACCGCGCTTCGTGCGTGTATGCATACCGTATCGAAAATCTGCCAAGCCCCCTGGGCGCTCATTTTTCAGCATATTGGCGTAGCTACAGTAGACGTTCATTAGAATGGGCAGCGGTAATTGCGGGAGGGGGGGACGTTCTTTGGACGATTGGCGGTCTCGGTATGTAAATACCGTAAATCCCCTAATAGAGCATCCAAAATAGTGCCCCCTCAACCCTGGGAGCACTATTGGAGGACTTATTGGAGCACTACCGAAACGCCCTAGGTCATAGCGTAGATTAAAAATACATTTTATCCTTAGTCCAAAATTCTGTCTTCTGTTGTCTTTTGTGCAGTTCATTCAGGACACAAGGACTCAGTGGAGCCAGTTGGAGCAACATCTGCTCAGAAGATCTGCTTTGCATCCGCGCTCCAACTTCGTTCTACTTTACTTTTGATTTATTTTAACAATTTACCCTGCATAGGTATTTATCAAATTTTATTACGGTATGTACGTACCTCCGTTGGCGAGCGTGCTGTTTATGAATTCGGTGGCCTTCCGGATGTTGGCTCTGCTGGCCGGCACCGACTTGAACTGCCACGTGTCCACGTCGTTGCTGAACATCACCACGTTGAACTTGTCGCCGGGGTCCAACTGATCCAGAATGGTCTCCATGGCACTCTGAATTTTTTTGTCACGCAAAAATCGTTGTACCGTGCGACCAAAAAATGACATGCTTAAGAGAAAATGCAGGTAAACTGCTTTTGCCTCGGCCCTAGGGTAATTCTCTGTGTTGCTTTAATAAATGAAGCTGCCGACGCGGCCCACCTTCAGCTGCGTAAATTTGGCTCCACTCATGGATCCGGACTTGTCAAGAGAGAAGACCACGTGCTTGTTTGAGGGCGAAAGATTTTCTGGAGCAAAGAAATGAATGAAGTAGCCGTTCACAACCTGAAATGTGTCTAGAAGATTTTCGGGGTTTCCTGTAGTATAGGAAAAAACCTGTATTTCGCTGGGATTCTTTGCTCTGTCCACGTCGTAAAGAACAACGAGTTGCCCTTCGAGCATTTTTTCGGCAGCGGCCGGCTTGAAGAAAATGTAGGCTACCGAGCCTTTTTCCGAATGGGTCAACTGCTTACCAACACGCTCGTCTTCTAAAGAAAGGTAGGTATCTGTAGCACGCGCCCGCGCACGCACGCACGCACGCACGCACGCACCTTTCATTTTCAGCAGCTCTTCGTTGCTCTTCTCTCCCACGTTGCGCCCAAATTCGGGAATGTGCAGCGTTGAAATCTTGGCCTTTTCCGCAATCAAAATGTCCAATTGAAAATCACCAACGTCGTGTCCGCTAGCTTGAACGTTGATCACGTGCTTGTACACGCCGTGCACTCTCGTTAGGACTTCCTGATAAGTCAGTTTGAAGATCACAGCGCTTTCCGACTCGACGTTCACGCTGATTTGGAAATTGTTTGTCGCCCTGGAGGAGAAGGAGAAAAATTTTAATAAAATCAAAGTCGAAAAGAACTGAAAAAGCAACTGAGAGACCTTCGAGCCACCAGACCCGCGGTCTTTCCTCTGGCAACGGATTCGTCGAAGACCCTTTTAGCGGCGGCAGCGTCGTCCACCCTTCCGTAAGTCACCTTCCCGTCTATTTCCCTTAAAATTGTATTCTTTTTTATTCAAATGCAATTCAAATTCGCGGGGGAAACACGCACAGCGAAAAGTTGGAGATGAACGCGCTGTCGGGCAGCACCGCCCGGAAGGTGAGCAGCTCCGCTCTGTCCCTCTCGTTGGTCATCTTCGACACCACGTCCGTGATGGCGAATCTCAACTGGATTTCGGAGACGACGTGCAAATATTCGACTTTTGCGCAATCCCCCTGCTCCGCCCACAGAAGCGCGGCGATGCAAAGAAGCACGCAAATCATCGTGGCAATTAACAACGCTGCAGAGGGCACGTTTCTCGCATCGCTTCTTTGCGCAAAGTGCGCGTGCGCACGACTTTTCGCACGGCCGACACGGGTATTGCCCGCTGACAATGGTGGTGTGTTTTGCGTGGGCTGTACTTGGGGGACACGGTGAGGAAAAACGCGTTTTGCCGCCGTGTCAAGCGACGAATGCGGCCCTGGCTGGCTCATGTCGGTGTTGGGCTATGTTGTTGTCTGTAGAGACTGCCAATATCCATTGCAAGAAAATAGTGACACAATACAACTGAAGTTTCAGAGAGTTTCTACAGTACATAGAATGACTTCTTCTATGCAGTTGGGAAAGACGTCGAAATTTGTGTTTGACCAGTAAATCGCGCTGTATGTACGTACAACGTATCAAATTTTATGTTATGGCAACCTTAATAAAAATAAAGACCTTAATAAATAAACTATTACTTGATAGAAATTGCAACGCATTGTGTTTACAAATCACTGTATGAAGCACGGTTAATAAAAACGTACGTAGGTGTAACATAATACATTACTTTAATCTCTGCCATTGTGCAATACAAACCAGCATGCACCGCGCCCAGCTTGATAAAGCTCTTATAGTAATGCTGAGCTGTTAAGCAGATCTGATACGGCGCAGCGCAGTAGGCTACTGATAACATTCATGTACGTATAAATGGGCGCCGTCTTTCTTTCCCAGTCGTGGTGTGTTCGCGCCTTTCTCAACTCAGTCTCTCTGAAAGTTGTTGACGTGAATCGCCGGCAGTTAGTAGGTTAGTCAGAGTCAACGTACACACGTACATGTGTACACACGCGCCACCCTTACGCGCTGACGTCACCCGTTTTCCTCCGCCGCCTGTAGGCGTCGCCCGCTGGCGCGTGATTCACACGCGGCCCATGCCCATATATGGCGCGGTTTCCAGGAAGGGCGGCTGGGGTGAGTATGCATTCTCGGTATCGCTTGCTGAGTCACAGTCAGGCGGCGTTCTTATACCCAGCCGCTGCCCTACTCTGATCATTCTTGTTCTCTCCCGTGCCTATCGTTCCGCCAGCGAATTCTTGGCGTGTGTTCGACTCCGAAAGGAATTGATTAAATCAATAAATCGAAGTCAGTCAGAATGTGCGACGACGACGTGGCCGCTCTCGTGGTGGACAATGGCAGCGGCATGTGCAAGGTGGGAATTTTGATACTAAAAAAAAATGATATGAAAATGTGCAAAAATTAAAAAATATAGGCCGGTTTCGCGGGTGACGACGCGCCGCGCGCCGTCTTCCCCTCCATCGTCGGCCGACCGAGACACCAGGTTCGAACCGAATATTTATTTGACCTATTTATTGTCTGTGTCAGGCAGGCTGGAATTCAAAGAAGCAAATAATTTCTGAATACAATTGCTAACATAAAAAAAATTGAGTGCTTATTTGCTTGGTTATTTTTTCGTTTGGAATAATTCTGGCCAACAAAAACTAGTCTCCAATTTTGTTGAACAAGTATATCATTTTTTTATACTTTTTTGTTGGTGTTATGAGCTATCCGCCGCCGCCTCGCTAGCTAGAGCGTTTTGATCTAAAAGAAACATCCTATACACCAGCGATATGATATCACGAACACTGTCCAATGTGGCGTGCGTGCGTGCGTGCGTGCGCAAATCGTCGCGAGTTTGCAAATCGCGTGAAGCGTGGCGTGGGTGTTTTGTGAGCATTCCTCGTTTCGCCGCGCTTGTTTTGACTTGCCCATTTTTTTTCTGCGCCGCCTACCGTATACCTATATTTTCCAGGGCGTGATGGTGGGCATGGGCCAGAAGGACTCGTACGTGGGCGACGAGGCGCAGTCGAAGCGCGGCATTCTGACGCTGAAGTACCCCATCGAGCACGGCATCGTCACGAACTGGGACGACATGGAGAAGATCTGGCACCACACCTTCTACAACGAGCTCCGTGTCGCCCCCGAAGAGCATCCCGTCCTGCTCACCGAGGCGCCCCTCAACCCCAAGGCCAACCGCGAGAAAATGACACAGGTACGGTAGCGCGCGAATGGAACAGTGAATGGAGACAGACGCAGACACATCACGCGGGACAACGCTGCTTGCAGCAAGGATTGTGCGCTGGATGGAATCAGCGCTCGAGCGAATCATTTTTTTGCCACCGACATCGACGCACGCACGCACGTACCCACACTCTCTTCCCGACCATCTCGTCATCATGAGCCTCTCATTTCAGATCATGTTCGAGACGTTCAACTCGCCCGCCATGTACGTGGCCATCCAGGCGGTGCTGTCCCTCTACGCGTCGGGCCGCACGACGGGCATCGTGCTGGACACGGGCGACGGCGTGACGCACACGGTGCCCATCTACGAGGGCTACGCTCTGCCGCACGCCATCCTCCGGCTGGACCTCGCAGGGCGCGACCTCACCGACTACCTCATGAAGATCCTGACCGAGCGAGGCTACAGCTTCACCACCACCGGTACGTGCCCTCTGCCCCCCCCCCCCCGGACGGCATACGTGACCCCCCCCCCCCCCACAAAAACCCTGCCTGTGTCTGTTTGTGCGTGCGTGCGTGAGTTCCCGACTCAGATTTCGTTTACGACGACCCCTTGAAAATGTAAAAATTAAATTCAGCGGAGCGCGAGATCGTGCGCGACATCAAGGAGAAGCTGTGCTACACGGCGCTCGACTTCGAGCAGGAGATGCAGACCGCCTCCTCGTCCTCCAGTCTCGAGAAGAGCTACGAGCTGCCCGACGGACAAGTGAGCAAGCCCTCTCATAGAACCCCCACCCACCGCGGACCCTTTTCCCATATCATGACGTTGCCCCCCCCCCCCCGACCAACAGAACCTTTTGGCTATATTGGTTTTCTCGCACCAAATTCTGGGGCGGGGTGCACCGCTCTATTGATCTGGTTGCACCGATAGACGGGATCGATCGATCGGCCGTTCTTTCCAGGTGATCACGATCGGCAACGAGCGCTTCCGCTGTCCCGAGGCGATGTTCCAGCCGTCGTTCCTGGGCATGGAGGCGTGCGGCATCCACGAGACGACCTACAACTCCATCATGAAGTGCGACGTCGACATCCGCAAGGACCTCTACGCCAACGTCGTCCTCAGCGGAGGTGCGCGCGCGCGCGCGCGCGCACGCACGCACGCACGCACGCACGCACGCACGCACGCACACACACACAAACGGACAGACGTACATGGAGCACGCACGGACACCCGTCTGCAGGCACTTCGATGTTCCCCGGCATCGCGGACCGGATGCAGAAGGAGATCTCGGCGCTCGCGCCCTCCACCATGAAGATCAAGATCATCGCGCCACCCGAGCGCAAGTACTCCGTCTGGATCGGCGGTTCCATCCTCGCCTCGCTCTCCACCTTCCAGCAGATGTGGTCAGTGGCATTTTTTGTTGTTTTTTTCCAGTATTTTTGAAGAGTGTACTGAGTCTCGACATTAATTCCAGGATCAGCAAGCAGGAATACGACGAGTCGGGTCCGTCGATTGTCCACCGCAAGTGCTTCTGAAGCTTTCGTTTTTAATTATTTTATTTTCATTTGTTCGTCCCCCGGTACGCCAAAGGCACCCGCGCGCGCATCATAGAGCGTTAAACTTGCCCAGCCATTACACGCACCCAAATATCTCTCGGTCGCTACTATGCATAAGTTTTGTGTGATTTCATTGTTTTTTTTTCGCGCCAGGTAGGTAGGAGACGCATACACACACACGTACACGCGCACTGACGCACTCTCGTCGAGCTTGCCTTTGTTTTTGCCTCCCCACCTCCCTTTCGCTAGTGTTTCGATTTGGAAGAGAATTTTGTTTTCGCTATTCTTCACGCAGACTATACAATCGCAACCACGCACGTACAAACACCCACAAATTTCGCACGCAAAGCTGGCGATTTTAATTGCCAAAATTCGCCCGCACAACTCACGATGCGTTACAGAGACTGTGCAGATAGTACGCATACGGTGCCGTACCTGTAACCGAGAATTGGACCTGGGGGAGGGATCGAGCACTTGCTGGAGGGGGTGGTGGGTGGGTTGAAAAACTGCAGGGTGGGGGCTGGGAAGGAAAAAATGGTTCATTGGTCGATTTTTGCTCAAAAAGACTGTCACAAAAGTAGTAGTTTCCAAAAATTCTGGGGGGTTTTGTGGGGGGGGGGGGGTTCAGGAAAACATGGGGGAGGGTTGGGGAGGGCGTGGGTGGGTAGGGTCAAATCAGCACCTGGGGAAGGCCAAATCCCACCCCAGTTACAGGCAAATATGTACGGTGCGTGCGTGTGCGTTGAAAACTCCACACAGAACCAATTCTCTTGTTTGTACAGGTCCTGCGTGTCTCACGCGTGCGCGTGCACCGGGCCTAGCAAAGCAAAGAGAACTCCCAAAACACGCAGAGAGACGCTTGCGTGTACGCGCAATACTACAAGCGGATTTGTACACGGCTGGAGGGGCGGAGTGCCGCCTTCCTCGCCACTATCGTAATAAGCATGCTCGCCTGTGCGTGTCAAAAGCCTAGAGGCAGCCAGCCTAATGAAAACCGGAACGAAAACCAGAACACCGAGAACGCTGAACCGCTAGTTGGGGACCGAACGAAACGAAACGACGACCATCATCGACCTATGACGCCTTCCTTCGGCATTTTCTCCCATTCCCAGACTACGGTATCTAAGTGACAACACGCTGCACCCCCCCCCACTCCCCATTGCCTGGTGGAAACGAACACGGTTGTTGTTTTTTCTTCGAAAACACCAACTGGAGGCACACCACCTAGGTGCCTGCAACTTAGAATCTGAACTTGGAGGGTGAGGATGGCTTTTGAGAGGGTTCAGGTGGGGAGGGAAGAAAATATAGTGTGTGGGGGGGGGGGCGTCACTGGGAAAGCAAACAATTCCTTTATTTGGCTAAAATGCACTACATAATGTGGACGTGGATTGGATGACGTGGATTGGTTTCATACCATGGTGCCCCTCACGCCCAAGCTAGTTGCAGGGACGTAACTCATAGGACAAGAAAATCCTTCAGAGGGGTGGGGGGATATGCGGGCACTTGTGCTTTACGGCCAAAAGCTGACGCGCGCAAAGTTTGGCAGCGTTTAGACTTCCGAACAGATAGGGGTGCCTACCTATTACCTAGCATCTACTAGTGTGAACATGAAAAAGAGAGTTTGCCAATGGCGTCTTAATCTTAGTCGTGTAGATACGGTACACGGTAGCTTGGTGGGTCCAGCAACCAATCGGGGTCCTAGCTTAGGGCATAGCGCGAGTTGCAACGCACTCTTCGTTGATACTTAGGGGTACGGTATCACTTATTATGTGGGCGGGGGAAGGGGCGTCTTTGTCTATACTCTATTAGCCTACCGTATCTCCAAAAGTTTCCGCATATGCAAAGAATGTACACAAAAGCCGCGCGTGCGCGTGCGCTGGCCGAACACCAATATCCCCCCTCTCTCTCTCTCCAACCCCTCCAACCAACCAACCTACCTACCTAATTTTCCGGTAATTTCCTGAATTTGTTCCCACCAACAGTCCTAGGTGTCTATTTCTTGGCGTTGTTGCCGTTTTTGCTATGGTTATTGTTGTTGGCGCTGGCCGAGGCTGTGGGTTTGCTGCAGGCGGGGCAGCCCAGGGCCTTTGAGGAGCCGTCCACGCGACGGCCGCAACGGCCGCACATCGGAGCGGCCGCCGCCGCCGGCACCGCCCGGCCCTCGGCGGCCAAGGCCGTCGCCGCCTCGACCGCAGCCGCCGGCCGAGTCGCCGCCTCCGCCAGGCCCAGCCCGCTCATTCCTGAGAATGCTGTGGTTGTTGTTGTTGTTGTTGTTGTTGGATTAGGGCCAACGCTAGGAGGCCGTCAATGGCACATACTGCACAGCCATCTCCATGACGCCTTCCCCCCGTCTGGAGCCGCAGAATTAGCCAAAGACGTTCGGAAGAACGCCATCTGGAATCTGGAGCAGCGACGGCACGAGAAACTCCATTGAGAGGGAAGTCCTCGATCTAGTGAATCCATCAAGAATCGAACCCAGACCGCGCGCGCAAGAGGCCGATTCTCTACCACTAGACCATACGCTGCCCAATTCCTGCGAAACGCGAGCTGGAACTTGTCTTTTGCGATCGACCGACCAGTAGATTGGACTATTGATTGTGTATTTTGGTCGGGGTTGCACAAATTACAAAAAATAACAAAAATTAAATAAAAAACCATTTTAATAAATATTTTCTTTTTTTTTTATTAAAAGAACTTTTACGCGGCCCCGATTTTGATCATACATAGCTGTTGATGATCTTAGAAAGAGCCCCACCAACTCACTCCTTGCACAAATGTACTCCCTCCCACCCCCCCCCCCAACCCTAGAGATCGCTCGCTCTGTAGACACAGTCCACCGCCTATCCCAATCATATATTCTCGCAAGCGCAAATTTCTCCACCGACCTTCAACTCCCACAGCCAGCAGGGCGGCCCTCTTCTGCCAGTGCGCGTCGGCGAACTGCAATTGTTGCTGCATCTGCTGCTTCATCTGGAGAAGCTGCGCCAGCGCCTGCATGGGTACGGCTAATTGGCTCATTAAGCGTCGGCTCTAATCAATTCGAGGCGGTACCGCGTCTCGTTCCTGAAGCGCCTGATTCTTGTCCGCCTCAGCCTGAGCGGCGCGCGCCTCGGCGTTCGCCGTGCGGCCCTTACAGCGTTCCGCCTCGCGCTGCCACGCCTCGCAGGCCTGAAATTCGAAAATTCGAAAGTTCACAGGCACATCTCAAGGGGAAGGGGGGTGGACGCGCGCCTGTCTGGCCTGCTTGAGTCCGTCCTCCCAGGCGTGCAGCTTCTCCTTGTGCTTGGCCAGCTCCTCCTGCGTCGAGGCCAGCCGGTGCGCCGTGTCCTCCTGAGAACCCGCCACCCCGCCCCCGCCCCCGCCGAACACTGCAACGCAGCGCGCGCTCGATCACGATCACGCACTCCAGACATAGGTGGGGTCAGGGATGGACTAAGGGGAGGGGGGGGGGAGGGTTCACCCTCCCCCTGGCTATAGCCGTCCCGCTTTTTTGCGGGAGAGAGGCCCCACTGGCCATCGCCATCCTGGATAGCTTGCAGGAAACCCTATCTCAATATTAAAAAAAATGGGAAAATATGCGTGTTTTTGTTTCTTTTTCAGTGTAGTGTGACACAAAAACGCTTCAAAAGCGTTATTTGGACCTTATTTTGAACCATTTTGGACCAAAAAGTACCCATTTTACACGTTATTTTGGTGCAAACTCTTCTACGTCGACCACCCCTCCTCCAAAATTTTCGATCCCGGTCATTTTATCCGGGACGGCTCTATCTAGACCCCCCCCCCCCCTCGAAACCCCCCCCCCCCCCGGTTTTTGGACCAATCTACACCTATGACTCCAGACAGTCACCGGCAGGCATGCAGACAGGCAGACAGGCAGGCAGGCAGGCAGACAGGCCAGGCAGGCAGGCAGGCAGGCAGGCAGACAGGCCAGGCAGGCAGGCCAGGCAGGCAGGCGGGCGGGCAGGCATGCAGACAGGCAGGCAGGCAGGCAGGAAGGCAGACAGGCAGGCAGGCAGGCAGGCAGGCAGACAGGCAGGCAGGCAGGCAGGAAGGCAGACAGGCAGACAGGCAGGCAGGCAGGCAGGCAGGCAGGCAGGCAGGCAGGCAGACAGGCCAGGCAGGCAGGCCAGGCAGGCAGGCGGGCGGGCAGGCATGCAGACAGGCAGGCAGGCAGGCAGGAAGGCAGACAGGCAGGCAGGCAGGCAGGCAGGCAGGCAGGCAGACAGGCAGGCAGGCAGGCAGGAAGGCAGACAGGCAGGCAGGCAGGCAGGAAGGCAGGCATGCAGACAGGCAGGCAGGCAGGCAGGAAGGCAGACAGGCAGACAGGCAGGCAGGCAGGCAGGCAGGCAGGCAGGCAGGCAGACAGGCCAGGCAGGCAGGCAGGCGGGCGGGCGGGCAGGCATGCAGACAGGCAGGCAGGCAGGCAGGCAGGCAGGAAGGCAGACAGGCAGGCAGGCAGGCAGGCAGGCAGGCAGGCAGACAGGCCAGGCAGGCAGGCCAGGCAGGCAGGCGGGCGGGCGGGCAGGCATGCAGACAGGCAGGCAGGAAGGCAGACAGGCAGGCAAGCAGGCAGGCAGGCGGCAACGGCACGTACACACGCAGGGACGCACCCATTGGCTGGTGCGGAAAGGAGGACGCGGACTGGCTGGCCTTGCGACTGCCCGGACCCGCGGGCTGGCCCATGCTCTCGCCCGCAAGGAAGTTGGCGGGCGCGAAGCCGCCGCCGAAGCTGCCGCTGCCGCTCAGTCGGTAGGGGGAGCCCGCTGCTGCGGCGGCCGCCGCCGCGGCCGCTGCGGTCGCGGCCGCGGCGCTGCCGAAGAGGCCGCCGGCGGCGCCGGCGCCGGGCGGTATGGAGACGGGCGCGGAGACGCCCAGCTCCAGCTCTGGCGGCCGCGAGGGCCGGTAGGGACTGCCGCCGACCGCCTGCGCCACCGCCATCGCGGCCATCTGCGCGTCCCAGGCGTCGAAGAGGCCGGACGGCGGCCGGCCCCCCGCCGCCGCCGCGTCCGACAGCGACTCGTCTGGAGAAACTGGGAGAAATTGACGCAACAATGAGAGCGGGCCGACGCGCGCACCGATGCTGCCCTCGTCAATGGACGACTTGGTGTGCTCCCTGCGCGCGTGCGGCACGAAGGCGGCGGCGCCGAAAGGCGGCGAGCCTCCGAGGCCGGCCAGCGCCTCGGCGCTGCCCACGCCGACCACGCCTACGCCTGCAAAAAAAAAACATTTCGAAAAATTTCGAACTAGAAACGAGGAACCGAAGCAGCGCCAACCGAGGTCCATGGGCGGCGCCTGATGGAGGCCGACGCTCGTGAAGGAGGTGGTGCGCGCGCGCGAGTCGCCGTCCGGCAGGGGTCGCTGCAACGGCGGAGAGTTAACGAGTGTGCACGCACGCAGGCACCGGCACGTACGCACGCACGCACGCACGCACGTACACACACGCACGCGCGCACCGGCACGCCCGCATGCACGCACGCGCGCACGCACCGGCACGCACACACGCACGCACGCACCCACCGGCACGCACGCACCGGAACGCACGCCCCGGCACGTACGCACGCACGCCACGCACCGGCACGTACAGAGGCACGTACTGGCACGCGCGCATCGGCACGTACAGAGGCACGCACTGGCACTGGCACGCGCGCACGCACGCGTACCATGCCGAGGGGTCTCTCGAATCCGGGCGCCCTGTTGGGATAGCTACTGGACATGAGGGCCGCTGTCGCCGCCGCGTTGCCCCACACCGACGAGGCAGGCAGAGCCGCGTGCGTCGCGCGATGCTGCTGCTGCTTGGCCACCGTCTGAAACACGCCATTTCGAACGTCAAGTGTTGTCTAAGAATACCAATAATTACATACGCACCCCCCCCCCAAAAAAAAACAGTACGTTACGCGCCCCCCCCCCCACACGGAGGACAGACTGTAGATCAATTAAAACGTACGTCGTCATGTATATATGGGGCAGGAGTCAAACGTGTTGGCGCCGTAGCTTTAGTCCAAGTGCGTCTGTGTTCAGTGTCCGGTTCGGTCTCTGGTCTGTTGGGTGGGTGGGGGGGGTCCTCTCACAGAGTGCGACTGCTGTTGTTGTTGTTGTTGTTGGTGCTGTTGGAAGGCGGGCGGCGAGGCGCTGCTGGGCGGCAGCGGGGCCTCTGGGAGGTCTACTGTGGCCACGAGCATTTGCTGTTGCTGTTGCTGCAGCTGCAGCTGTTGTTGGCCGTGCGCCGCGGCCGCGGCCGCGTCGCGGGCGAAGAGCGCCTTCTTGCTCTGCTCCTGCCGGTACTGCTCCTGCACCGTCGGCGGCTGGCGCACCTCGGAGCGGTCGCGCTCCATCTCCTCTGCAAGCGGCGCGGCGTCTCCTGCCTGCCCCATCGGCAGCAGGGCACCGGCGAGAGCGTGCGCCTGCGTGCGTGCGTGCCAGTGTACCCCCCCCCCTCCGCACCCACCCACCGTCCGAGTGGGCGAACGCGCAGAAGGGGCCCCTGGGGCAGTAGCCGTGCTGGATCATGTCGTTGCACTTGGTCGACTTGTAGATTTCGGGATGGAACTGCTGCTCTGTGCGCGTGTGGCAGTAGGCGCAGCCGTCGCCCTGCTCGCAGTGATCCGGGTCCGCCCACTCGTCCGCCGTACGCGCCGCCGGGCAAGGCGTCGACCTGTGGATGATAGAAATGACGGGGGTGGGGCGCTGCTAAGTGAATTGATGATGTGATGAGAGGCAGAGGAGGGAGGGGACGACACAAGCACACACAAGTGTACGTGTCCAGGGGGGCGACGTACGGGATGGCACCTCTCGCGTTGAAGTTTGTGTATACAAATCGCTTTCGAATCGCATTGTACATTCGTGTATAGAAGACGGCATATGCTTGGGTCCGAACCAAAAGTGGGGAGGGGGGAGGTGGCTTGTGGGTCCGGGAAAAAGTTTATTCAACAATCAGTGTGTAGCTCGAAACCGCGCTATTTTGGTGTATTACGTAGGAGAACTGAAGGCGCAGACACGCAAATTCTACCTTGTAACTGGGGTAGTATTCCTATTGCCCAGTTGGAGGAACATGCATGCTACCCCCCCCCCCCAGTTACTACAGGTACGCCCCCACCCCATTCCAGCGCAACAGGTATGCTTCGCTGGTATACATGGCTACCTGTACTTGTGCACGCCCGGAGGCCTGCGTCGGTCCTTGGCGTTGTGGTAGAAGGGACAGGCGTAACCCTGCCGACAGAGACGGGGCGGCTTCTTGCACGCCTCCGTCTTGTAGCAGGCCAGCACGTGCTCCTGCCCTGCAGTCGCTTGCCACTTTCGCGATTGCAATTGACGAAAGGGGCAAGCGCACCCTGCCAGACGGGGTCCTCGACCACGAAGTTGGTCTTCTCCTTGTTGTCGAGCAGCAGCGCGGCCGTCGCCGTGTCGCCGTTGTGCATCTGCGCAGCGGCGTTATAGGTGCCTGTTGCGTTTGAGACGAGAGGGGCTCTAAAGCTGTCCCAGGTACAAAGCAGAGTATAAATTTGAGGGCGAGCGGATCAGAATTTAAATAAATTCCAAAAAAAAACTTCGCGCCATATGGCGTTTTTTTTGGTGTTTCAGAGTTACCAAACAGCGAAAAGGACGCCACAAGACTCGCATCATTATTTTTTGGCAGACTCAAAACAAAATATTCCGGAGATATACCTGTAACTGGGGGGGGGGGGGGAGCGTAAGAGGAAGAGCTGAGGAGTACCTGCTGCAGTTCGCGCACGTCGAAGATGGGCGCGCGGAGGTCGTCCGGCGCGTGCGCGAACGCGCAGTGGGCGCCGTTGCGCACGCAGCCGCCCTTCGCGTCCGTGCCGTGCACGCACAGCGCCGTCTTGTAGTAGCGCAGGTGGTACCGCCGCTCCACGTCTCCAGCCACCCGGTGCAGGAACGGACAACTAAACCAAAGGCTCAACGTCCATGCGTGCGTGCGTGCCAGTGCGTGCTGGTGCGTGCGTGCGGGTACAGTGTGCGCATGTGTAAATGTATACGCGTCATACACGGGCGTGTTGCATACTTGAAGTCCGTAAGAAAGTGCGTGTTCTCATTTCTGTCTTTTTTTCACAAATCACTCAAATTCATGTCTCTATTTAGTAATGCTCCTCCCGCCCCTCCCTCCAACTCCACCCAGCGATAATGACGCCCGAGTTCCTACGCGGCGCTCCCCGTTCCATCACAAAGTCCTCCCGCCCCTCCGAATAAATGGCGCGCGTGCCTGCCGAATTTTTTTGCCTCTCCTCCCTCCTTTTATGCTCCAAGAGGGATAGGCAAGGAATTCGGCCACAGGCCCTCCCTTCACCCTTGTCGTATAAAGCGCCATTGTACGAGTGTGTGCGTGCGTGCGTGTACGCTCGTGCGTGCGTCGACACTGTCCCCATTCCAGAAAGAAAAAGAGCGCGCATTCATTGTTTGGCGGCGCGCCAAGCCTTTGTAGGGGGACGCACGCACATGCGAACGCCCGCGAACGCACGAACGCGTGCTGAAGGGCGCATATAGCAATGCGGGACGCGCGCTGAGCAGAGGGGTTGGAATGGGGGCTAATCCGATTCGTGAGAGACCGAAGTATCAACGAAACAACACTCAGCGCATGCGTAAGTTCTTTTTTTTAGAGACCTTACTAATTTGTTACACACAGGATGTGGGACCTTGTGACCTTTCTGGGGCGATGATGTGCACCGTTTCCGCACCAGGGGTGAATCCAGGCAGCATGAAAAAGATCGCGCTTCCGGGGGGGGGGATTTTTGTTATTTTTTGAACACAATAACGGCGGCAGCGTCGCGTGCGAAATGCGTGGTGACTCCATCTATGTAAAGAGTTCGAAAACTTGTTCTGCGAAACGTGCGCCAAAAGGCGAAAGGGAAGGTGAAAACAAGCGAAAGGCGAAACTTCAGATTTTCAACATCACAATTGAGGTATTCTGAAAATCTAAAGAAATTCGGCTTCTACCCAAAAGTGCGAAACGTGCGTGCGTGCCCGTTTGCGCATAGTAGCCCAGAAAAATAGAGCAAACTTCCATTTCATAAAAAAAAACACCAACTAGAAGGTGCTTAGCTTTCACTCGCCGCTCATGATGAGAGATAAGCATGCAGCGTGGCAGTGCACGCACGCCGTCAGACATACAGGCATATCAGAACGCACCAATACAACGTGTGTGTGTGTGTGTGTGTGTGTGTGTGTGTGTGTGTGTGTGTGTGTGTGTGTGTGTGTGTGTGTGTGTGTGTGTGCAGTCTGAATATTTGATGCCTCTACGCAGACGAAACAAAGCTATACCGGCGAAACGAAAATGACGCGAAAAGGTGAAACAATGCAAACAGTAGTCACACGGATACGCGGGATTTGGAAGGCGTGAAATGGTGAACAATTAAGAAAACGCAGAGATGCAGCGTTAGTTAACTGAGCTCAATCCCCATTTTGGAGTTTCAAGCAACTTCGAACAAAGGAAGCGTCGACTGTAACTTGGACTTCCTCGTCCTCCCCTCTTCCCAGAATTTCCCTGTGCTGAAGCCTCTGTCCCACCTTCATTGGGCACCTATTTATGGTGCCAACACTAGACCTATCCCAATGCAGTGTACACAAGCTCGACACCGATGACACGAAGACAAGAACGCACTCGTCGCCCTTGGGACAGCCTCCGCTGTTCTCGTCGTAGTCGTCGCAGTAGACATCCGAGCTGTAGTTGAACGTGCCGTCCCTCCTTCTCAGCGGTCGGCGTCGCCTCTGATTGGCAAAGTGCCAATTGAAGCAGGTGAACGGCCGATGTTGATGACATTGGTGCTGCTTGAACTGGGGACAGGCCTCCACGCGAAAGTCGCGCAGGTATCTGAGAGATAGCCGAGCAAGAGGAGACGACTCAGGCAACAACGCAAGGCATTCCAGGCGCAAAACCAAGGCAATCACGAGTAGTGGAGCGGCTTCTCGGCCACGGCGTTGAGGCTGGGAAACATGCCTAGGAAGCGGAGGACCTAGATTCGTCCTGCGCGCGCGCGAACTTTCACTTGTACCAGCGCGCAGCTGTGTGTGTGCCTACATAACTCTCTCTCTCTCCTACCGTGCGCAAGAGCGTGCGAACTAAAAACACCTTTGCGTGAATATGGAATTTAAACACGCAAAGTGGGTGTGCACATAGAGGAGGAAGTTTGAGCGAAGGGCCGACGCATCGGGGCAGGTACATTGTAGGTACATTGATCCACAAAGTACAGTACATGTGTAGCGTATTGAGAAATCAGTACAAGACAATATACTGTTCATAAGCTGAACATTCTCAATTGTTTGGAAGCTGAACATTCGTATCTCTCTGGCATAGCATTCTTTGTCTATTGGTAGAGAATCAGGCTTCTAGCGCGCGTGGTGCTGGGTCTGATTCTTGGGGGGACACAACATACGTGTAGATTGGTCCAAAAGCCAGGGGGGGGGGGTGGCTGAGGGTTTCGAGGGGGGGGGTCTAGAGCCATCCCGGGTAAAATGTCCGGGATCGGAAATTTTGGAGGAGGGGTTGTCGAAGTGGAAGATTTCGCACCAAAATAGCGCGTAAATCGGTGCTTTTTAGTCCAAAATGTCCCAAAACAACGCCTAAATAGCACTTCTTAAGCGTTTTTGGGTCACACTACAATGAAAAAGAACACAAAAACACGCATATTCACCCAATTTTTCAATAATCACAGAGGGTTTCCCGCAACTTATCCAGGATGTTGATGGCCAGGGGGGGGGGGGGGTTCCTCCCGCAAAAAAGCGGGACGGCTATAGCCAGGGGGAGGTGAACCCCCCTAAACCACCCCTGAGCCCACGTATGGGACACAATAGTGAGCACTCCCCAGTAACCGGGTCTGGCCACGTGGGAAGGGGGGGGGGGCGGGGTGTGGAAGATTTAGGGGGTGGCTGGTGCAAAACGTGGGGAGCATCCGGCCACTTTTTACTTATTCTGGCACATTTTGGTCTTAAGGCGTCAAAATAAGCTCAAAAAGTGCTATTTAGCTGCTTTTTGGTCATGTAGCACTGAAAAGTACTGAAAACACCACCATTTACTCACTTTTCTCGCTTTAGACGTGGTCAAAATTCTTTGGGGGGGAGGTGGATGTTGAAAAAATAGTGGGGTAGTAGTGGTACACCATGCCGTGTTACATTTACAGGCAATGTTTCCATTCCATGGAATTTCAATGGCGATGTCGTGTACTGGCATTGGTGTTCTTCGGGATATCTTTAGCGGCACCTGTGGCCAGTCTTGGGCTCCAGACGAAAATGGAGCTAAACTGGTGTTTTATGTGGTTCATACATCCCTACTACATACATTGTTCCTACAGTTGCACTCGCCCCTAACCCCAACCCATCGACAAGACAACATTCCTTTCTGTAGGCGTTGTTTTGTGCGATAGCTCGTTGCTCAAACTGTAAAATGAAACCTCTTATCGCACAACCGTATTGCGTAAATTCATTGTGCGCGGTGCACCGTACCAGTTGCAACAAATGGTCACACTTGGTTACACTGTTGCGTCTGCTAAGGACTCGTAATCACTGGAGGCGAATGTTTTCCAAAGTTCTTCAGCGTAAGCTTACTAGGTATTTCCCACGTCGCGTAACTGCCTTGCTATTTCCGTGCTTTGTGTGTTGGACGTGCGGTGGGTACATGTAAACAAACGTGCTATATACGGAGCAGTGTTATTCGGGTGATACGGTAGGGTGAATCAGCTGACGTCCCAGATGGCTCAGCTGGAGGGAGGCCAACAATCCAGTCGGTTGGAGAAGGGGGGGGGGGTACGGCGGAGGCAGCGCCAGGCCACAACAACCAGCGCAAAACGATCGATTGTGTTGTGTGGGAATCGACAGGAGGAGAGAGGGAGTCAGATAGGGTAAACATACCGACCAATCAGCGATGGCCACCAGAAGAGCGACTACGACCCCTGGCGGACGTGCCCGTTAACGACACCAGCATTGAGCTAGAACAGAAACGCAAAATAAGCTACCCCGCCGTATGCAATGTCACTACCCCGAACAGAAACTTGACGCGATATGCGCGGACGGAACCATATTTGCAAGCGAGTAAGTACTTTTACAGTAGCAGTTCGAGAGTCCTTTTTGTCGGCAGACAATTTCACGCAGCATAACCAAGTTCACATTCCTACTCATCGCATCAACAGCACTTGTTGTGGGGTCACATACTGTTGCACAGCTTGCTCGGTCATAGCCTAGAGCCAGACACACGACACTACGGCAGCGGCGTATTCGCTTCCTCGTTCCTAGCCGCCGCTTCAAATTTTATCTGCCCGCTTTCCCGCTCGGTCGGCAGACGGCGTCGTCGTCGTCGGCGGCGGTTTGGCACGGGCGGACTGTGCGCACGTAGCCGATGCCACAACCTCCCTCCCGTCTCCGTGTGTCTCCCCCCCCCCCCCTCTGGGCGGCTGCGGCGGAGCATACGCAGTGAGTGCGGCGGGCGAGCGAGGGGCGGCAGCAGCAGCAGCAGCAGCAGCAGCAGCGCCAGCAGCACACGCGCGGGCCACGACGACCGGACGAGAGAGGAGACGAACTCTCGGCCTTACTTACACCGAATTCGGGTTCGGAACACAGCGTCTCGATGCTGGACAGCGTCTCGGAGGCGGCTGCCGCGGCCGCTGCGGTGGGCGGCCAGCAGCAGCAGCAGGACACGCTCAAGCAGCAGGTGCTCGTCTGCCACTTCTCGAACGCGACCGGCTGCGACGCCGACGCCGCCAGGCAGCTGCTCGTCGCCCACAGATGGGAGTACGAGGTCGGTCTTCCGGGTCTGGCGATTCTTGCGGGATCCGCTAGATCGAGGAGGACTTCCTTTTCAACGGATTTTCTCGTGCTGTCGCTGCCCCAGACTAAAGATGGCGTTCCTCCGAATGTCTTTGGCTAATTATGCGGCCATAGACGGGAAGGCATCATGAAGGTGGGTATGCTGGCCATTGACGGCCTTCTAGCGTAGCCCTTAATCGAACAACTTTTAATCCGTGGTGGGCCAGCAGGGAGAGAATCCGCGCCTTCTAGACGGCGCTCCAAGTCTACTTCCACGAGACGGGCATCATTCCGATCGGCCAACAGCAGAGGCACGGCCTCAATCCCTCTTCGGTGAGGAAGGAGGAGACTCGTTTTTTTTTTCTTTCTCGCAGGTACGTATCCGCAGCGCGTACCCTTCTCCCGCGTTTTCTAATTCTGTCGGGCGGCAGCGTTCGTGCGTGCGTGCGTGCGCTCTGCGGCGACGTCGCTCGCTCTCCATCTACATTTTCTATTGAGCCCCAGCGTCGCGGCGGACTGCGGGTAATTCGATGCGTCCAGCGGCGCCAATAGAGAGGGGAAAGTGGGGGGGGGGGGGGCTGGGACTAGATGGGACCACCCCCTTCCCACCCCCTCTCTCATCGCGACACCCGCTCCGGCTTTCTACCGTTACTGGTCATGACAGACTTTAGCGGGGGGGGGGGTTGGGCAGTCGTCGTAAGCCATTGATTTTCATTTCCTGTCCCCCGCAACAACGTGCGAATCAAAAGCTTATTAGCGAGCGCCGCGCAGCAGCCCGCGTTCGTCGCTCCCCCCCCCCCCCCCTCTGTCCGCGACAGGCAGTCTGCCAGCGGCGCGCGCGCGCGCATCAACTACACACGGGGGCTGACGACATTGCGCGCGAGCTGCGCGCGGACGCACCACCTCCCCCCCCCCACCTCACTATTACACACTCACCCACTACGACCCCAACCACCCAAACCAACTCCACGGACAACAAGCGGGTGGAAGAGATAGACGTGGCCATGGGAGGGGGCGGGGGGGCAGCAGGAGGGAGAGGGGAAGTGGGGATCTGGAGGAGACTGGAGTCCCTGCTCTCGTGTCGATAAGCCCGGCCTTGCATCCGCGCTCGCTCTGTCCGGTGCGCTGACAACATTCGAAGGCCCCGGCTGCCGTGAAGGGGGGGGGGATGGGGCGAGGCGGGCAGTTGCGGTGTGTACTTGGTGCATTTCGGCGGACTACCGGAATCTGGAAAAATGGAGCGGGGAAAGGTGGGGCGAAATGGCGCGCACTTTGCACTTTTGAAACGGCGCCAGCTCTCCGCGGACGACGAAAACAATCCTAAGAGCGACGCGTCCAGCCAGCTGCGGTTACTCCCCCCCCCCTCCTACCACCGCCCTCAGTGCGAAGGACTCTCGAATGCTAGCACGTACATAGCGTCTTTTCTTCCCGCTGCTACTGCCCAACTCAACGCAGCGAAGCGTTCCTAGTGCGCATAAACCGGCCTTTATCTCGGCTGTGGAATCGGCGTTGCCAGTCGGCAATTCGGTTCCAAGTCCAGCGTTCAAGAATAGGCGAGTCTGCGCCAGCTGGGGGCGCGTTCACGCTTGGCGCACACTGAACACGCGCGCCGCACGCACGCACACAAGCACTAATGACGAGTCAAATACTGAGGGTAAACAGAGGAGCGTTCGTCAACACGTTTCGTATGCAAGGACAAACAACCCTAATGCGCATGCGACAATTGATTGCTGTAAAATGCGTTCGCCTATGTGTACCATCTGCTGCACACCAAGACAACAACGCAGCGACGCAGAGCAGAGTGCACTGCGATTGCGTGCGACACTGCTCGCCAAACTTGAAATGAAAAGTTAGACATCGGCAAGCACATCGCAGAGTTATTCTGGTTTTTGTTTGATTCTGTGGTGATGCGCCCAAATTTGTCGGTCGATTAGTCTCTCTGGAGACCAACGACCAACGTTACTTCAGCCGCTCTGTGAATCGTAGTAACAGAACGAACTTTGTGCCATTTGTTTCAGACGTGCCATCAGCAGCAGCCGTGCAACACGCCCGCCACTCCGCCCAACATGTCGGAGGCGCTGGCCGCGCTGCAGAAGCTGCAGGCGGCCGGCACTGGCGGCGACTGGCCGCAGGAGGGCCCGCCGCTGCAGCAGCCTGGCCTCACTGCCGCGCACGTCGTCCAGCACGCCGCAGCGCCCGAGCACCACCACGTGCTCACCGCCTGCAATCACCACAGGCCTTATTTGGACAATAGGTCGGTGCCTGGCTATTCGCGGATGTTGCATTCGAGCCCGCCTCTCTTTGTGTACTCTTCCATATTTGGCTTAGTGCTGCCGCCGCGCCACCGTCTAATTTCGGCCTCCTTTTGTGTCGCGGCGCCAGGCGCTAATTTGCATCCGCTTTCCTTTTCCTCATTTGGACGGGCTAGCGGGTCTCTAATTGGCTGCGGTCCGTCCGTCTGTAGGCGACGCCAGCCCCCCCCCCCGGCCGTTTTCTTATAAATGTTTCAATAGTCTGGGGGAAAATCGGGCTCACCCCCCTCCACCCCCCCCCCCCCCCATAATCGAGCCATCCAGCGTTATTGATTGCCCAACCGTCGTCGCAGCCCCCCACCAGTGTGGGCGTGTGCGTCGTAAACGCACTGTACTGTATGAACATGCGCAGCAGACGCAGTGCAACTGGGATAGATGTAGAAAGGGGTTGGAGGTGGGGACTGGGAGAGGTGGGCTTTGGAGGAGCGTCCTGGCACGGACAACTGACGTGGGGGGAGGGGGGTGGCAGGGAGTGGGGCGAATCCATCGCAGCGCGCATTTGCGAATTCACGTTCTTTCTCTCGGCTCGTACAAAGACCGGACGGGTGACAAACGACCATTGCGGTGGTGGGGGCAATTGCGCGTGCGCGGCTGCGTAGAATTGCTGCTTGTGGAGCGGCCGCAACAGTTGCTGCTTGCTTGCATTGCAGCGCGACCACATTCTCTAGTTGTTGTTTTTTACGCGGTTTTGATTGGTGCATAGCATTCGCCAGCAGCTGTTCCGCACGAGGCCTCACGATTGGGAGGTGGGTGGGGGGGGGGGTGGTCCGACGCGTCTGCCTGTCAGTGCGCCAGTGTCGACTTGCGCCAAGAGAGGAGAGGAAACGCAACTCCGTTGCAGATACTCATCGCTGGAGGAGGCGGCGTCGCAAGCGCAGCCTTCGTCGGCCGGCTGGCCTTTCCAGGCCTACTCAGGGTTTTCGGAGAACCAGCAAGGTAGCTGGTTCCACTGACGGATGGCCCGCGTCACTCACACCCCCCAGCAGCGTCCACCTTCCAACCAACCGCAGCGGCAGCGACGCGCCTAGGTCTCTCACTAGCACCGCACTCTTTTCCACTGACCCCTCAGCCCACACTGTTTTTACCAATTCAATTTGCACACCAAGCAGCATAGTAAGGTAAGAGAACAGCTAACCCCACACGACACCGCTGACGGTATAATACCACAACTACGTACCACACATGCACAACCCCACACGATTGGTCCCAGCGCGTCGCTGCGATATATCGGTGTATTCATTCGCACGCTGGAACGCTGATAACAAAGCAATCCTCCTCCCTCCCTGCCGTCATGCGCTACCACCACGCAATTGTAGCGCCGTGTACGTGCGTGCGTGCGTGCGTCGGCCGATTTATTCGTCTGTCCAACCACACCACTCCAAACTCACTCTGTGTAGTGTATACGTACGCACGCGTATGTGCGTGCGTTCGGTGTATAGTCTTGGTGTGTGTGTGCATATAGCTCGTCCGTCCACGTCCACGTGTTGTGTTGATGACAAGAACTGCAGGAAAGAGGGGTGGCGCTGGCGTGGCGCGGCGAAGATGTTTGCGCGCCATCGCTCTCCGCACGCACGCACACCGACACTTGCAGGCAGCAGAGCAGTTGTGGGGGGGGGGCGTATAACGGAGTTTGGCTTTGAACTTGAGCTCCCCCCCCCTCCAAACACGCGACCGCACACAAAGGAACAGTTCCAGAGAGCCAGAGAGCCGTGTAGGCGGCCCTAGCTGGACAAGTGTCGACTTAGCACTTGGCGCCCTCCGTCTGTGCCAACAGATGACGGGGCAAGACACAAGCAAGGCAACGAAGCCACTCTGTAGGCCGGTTCTGTGTAAGCCGTAAGCACACGCACGCACATCCGGAAAAGCGCAGCAGCGGCTAGTGTCATACTCCTGACGGCAAAGGCAACTATACTCCGCCCAGGTGGAAACCAGCGTTTGCTGTGGTGAAACCAGATGTCGCTTTATACGCACCTATTCACGCAAGCAGCTTGCGTGCAATTACAGTAATTGTGCGCTGCTGCAGCACGTGCTAGTGTCAGAGGAACGTAGAGTCAGGAAGCGCCTAGTACAGAAGCAACCCAGGCGCAGATTTCTTTGGTCAGCGCTTGCTCGACAGTTGACGCCGCGCATCATGCAGGTGTAGTTTTTTTGTAGCGACAGCATCCTGCGTTGCGCATTGCAGCACTCTGCCATTGAACAGTGGCGTAGCCAGAACTTGATTTCGGGGGGGGGGGGGAGTCCAATTTCGGTCAAATACTCTATTTTGCAACAGGGGGTGGTACCCTGTCGAATTTGTTGGACATTGCGCCATTTCGGCTTGGGAAGCTTTAGACACTCTCTCATCCAATCTGTTTACACGCTTGCGCTCGTTTGTCTGACTACATGCACACCAAAACGTTAGCAATGTTGTCAAAACGGTCGATTTCCGCGCTCAAAATAGCGCCGCAGGCAAATTTTTAGAGTAGCGTAACGAACTTTCACGTTTTTTTTTATGCAAAACAATGCGCCGCAGGCGAAAATTTGGCTCTTTAGTGTCGTTTTCATTATTATTTGAATTGAAATTGAGAAAAATGCCGATATTGGCACATTGCAACAGAGGGTACCAAGTTAAAAAAATTTGGCTTCGGAGAATTTCGGGGGGGGGGGGAAGCTTCCCCCCCCCCTTGGCTACGCCACTGCCATTGAACATTTGAACGTAACGACTCGCACTGCGTGTGCGTGCGTTGGTGGTGGCGTGGAGGGGGGCGGGATGGTCTGTGGCTGTGCACACATGTACAGACACACACTGGGGGGGGGGGGACGACAAGACAAATGCGTTTGCCTTGCGGCTCGCGAGTACGCGTAACGACTGTGACGATGACACACTGCCCTGCGCTGTGTGCGCCCCGCTAAGACGGCTTGTGGGGGGCTTGTGGAAAGGGTTGGGCACACGGGGGCCGTAACATTCTTTGCTTTGGTTGACCCCCTCTCAAGAACAGTGGAAGGCTGCCGTCATTTGCCTTGTTGGTCAGCTGATCAAGGCATTGCTGGCGCGGGTTGCCCTCAGTAGCGTAGCCAAGGGGGGGGGGGGGGAAGGGGGAAGCTTCCCCCCGCCGAAATTCTCCGAAGCTAAAATGTTTTAACTTGGTACCCTCGGTTGCAAAAGTGCCAATCTGGGCATTTTTCTCAATTTCAATGCAAATAATGATGAAAACGACACTAAAGAGCCAAATTTTCGCCTGCGGCGCATTTTTTTGCATTAAAAACCGTGAAAGTTCGTTACCCTACTCTAAAAATTTTGAGCACGAAAATTTTGAGCAGCTATTTTGAGCACGAAAATCGACCGTTTTGACAACATTGCTAACGTTTTGGTGCGAATATAGTCAGACAAACGAGTGCAAAGCGTGTAAACAGATTGGGTGAGAGAGTGTCTAAAGCTTCCCCAGCCGAAATGGCGCAATGTCCAAAAAATTCGACAGGGTCCCCCCTGTTGCAAAATTGAGAATTTGGCCGAAATTGGACTCCCCCCCCCCGAAATCAAGTCCTGGCTACGCCACTGGTTGCCCTCCTCGGCGCGGCTGCGGTGGCGCAGATGCCCAAATGTTCAGAGACCATCGAGGAGGCAGAAGACAATTTGAGACACGCCTTGAAAAGAAGACTCACTCGTGTCGAGCAACATAATATGAACAGTGATGAGATAACTATATTTCTCGATACAAACTGCATAATCTACGTGTTCATAACGGATGCATTTAAGGTAGGCGGTGTATACAGCGTTTTGTTTTAGCTTTGTGATTGAAAAACTTGTGCTTTGAATGATAGGTCTTTTCTGGCGCACGCCGCACACCAGAGACAGTGCCGACAATATCTGGTCCCAATCGCATCGATCACAAGTGGAAGTCGTGTTGATCGCGTTGCTGTCCTACCGTAACCGCTATGCCGTACTGTGCCGTAAACCGCGCTGTGCCGTAAACCGCATAGTAATTAGGCCACCCTTTAGTTACCTCCCCCAGAGCACTTGCGCTTTCAGTGTATTAGTTTATACAATAGGTGGAGGGGCTGAAGAAAGGGAGCTAATTGTATTGTTTACGGCAATATACATACCGTATACACTGTATATAACGGAAACGCTATATTTAGCCCTCCCCCCGTATAATTATACACCCTCTCAAGACCACTTTGAGTTTAGATGCCCACCCCCTATAATTACACCCCCCCTCCTCCCTAGATTGACCATCATCTAAAAGGCAAAAATTTCCATGTCTGTGTATGTATGGTGGCGTATGTATGTATGTGCATGTGCATGTGAGACTATGTGAGAGTGTGTAAGAGTGTACCAACGTATGTGCGCAGCGTCTTTTTCCCTTAAAAATCGCCTCCACAGTCCATTCCGCCCACAAAGCTCCCCACACATCGACACTTCCAGTTTATAAGGCCCCCCCTATTAGCCCCCCCCCCCCCTGGTATACTCGCTCCTAGAGGTCGAACGAAACAATTAGCCCCCGGGGGGTTAATTATAGGGTTTACGGTAGGTACAAGAGAGACATCTTTTGCAGAAGCCCGCAGTTTCTGTTATCTCTTCTGAACTCCTAAAGGCGCGTTTGTCATCTTGGAATTCGTCATCAACACTTACACTTCGGTGCGAGAGGGTACAGTATGGTAGTCACGCCTCAGGGGTTTTCCCAGAAAGCCAATCAGAAACTTCACTCTGGGCAACAAGGCAAATGTCGGCTAGGCGAAGGCTACGGACAAGTGCCGGTAGTTTAAAAGTAAGAGCCAAGTAACCTTGGATACAGAGTGTAACCAGAGTTGAGTAGATGAACTTTATTAATTGCTGGCGCCTGCAATTGGTCAGTTAGCCTACCTTAGCTGGCGAACAAGCTGCCAAGCGCATGACGTAGATTACAGTATATGTATGTAAGGCCGACGCAGAAACGTGCCAACAGGTCACATAATCATCCGGCACTCGTCTTGTAGAGGAGAACCTTTTGGAATGAATTCCTCTGCGTCCGACTACGAACCGGTGATCCCTGTTCTGGGCTTCACCAACTTCGACTTGGCCTTTCTTCCGATAACCGGCTTTTCTCTCCTCTTCTACGTGACGGTCATTTTTGTCTTGGTGAAACGTCGCAAGCAGGGATTGATGAGCAACTGGCCTTGAGGATAAAAAAAAAATTATGCTGTAGATTTTTTAATACTACCCCGGGCCACTATTGTTGCAACCTTTGGCTATTCTGGGGCACTATTGGAGAGGTGCACTATTGTTTCAAGCTTTGGCAACCCGTTGCAGGCTTGCGTAATTCACAGTTCACTTCACACACACACTACAAACAAAGCTTCATTGGAGACGTGCTCACAGCCCCACAGGAACCTTTTAACACGACTTTTTTCCAACTATCTATTGCACTTGGCATCGTGGACTGTCTGCAAGTGGTCAACCTCACTGGCTTCTACACGCGAGGCAGTCCAAGCATACTACTCTGCTATTGGGATGACGACTCTAACCGTACATTGACTGGCGTGCGTGCGTGCGTGCGTGCGTGCGTGCGTGCGTGCGTGCGTGCGTGCGTGCGTGCGTGCGTGCGTGCGTGCGTGCGTGCGTGCGTGCGTGCGCGAACGAGGTCGCCTCATCTCAATAATAGGTTGAACTTACCAATTCAAGAGCACAAATTTATAGTTGTGCCGCATTCTTTGGGCCTGTGCCAAACTCTGATTATTCCAATTATGAGCGCCAACCGCTTCGTCGCAATAGCCTTTCCGTTCCGGCTTTACAAGGTCAGCAAGCGGCTGCGCTTTACGAAAACAGCAAACACGCAAACGCCTCACGCAAACAGCTTATAGGCAAGGTAAGCTAGGTATTTTAATCAATGACCCGTGCCGTACGTCGCTGCGAGTTGCGCGCTGAGAGCGAGTTCAGTCATACACGGATGGAAAGGTCGCTGCACTGAAAGAGATGTCTATCCATGTGTTTTTGCCATTTCTTTGACAAATTGAAAAAAGCTGTTTTCTTTTCAGTAAAGCGACATTTTGACTTTTTAAACGTTGTTTAACGGTCGTTTTGCCTAGGCGCGCTGCCTACTGACTTTGCAGAACCGAATGTGCATCGTAATATACTGCACTGTAGTGCACTATTAGAAATGGTACAGTTTGCCAAGCATTCAGGTTTTTACTAGAAAGACGCTAGCAGTCTGTGTTCTTATAATTCTTCTCATTGTTTTGGTTGAATCCTCGCTTGTCCTTACGGTTCCAGGAAAGGTTGTGTTCAACGCAACCCTTCAGCAGTACCTATACTACGTGCACACACCAACAATGACAAAGGTACTAGTTCATAGCCGTATGAAAGTACACCGTAAATCCTCCAATAGTGCCCCGGGGCACTATACTTTCAACCTCTTTTTACCCAGGGGCACTATTGGAGTTGAGTTGCGTTTCTTTGATGATAAACAGTTCAAAGTGTAGCTCAAATGTCATTCATTAATGGTTGCGGCTATGGACACACCACCTATACGCAACTTCAGCATGATTTGTGCCCTTGTATGATGCAAAACGTAGGGTACTTTTGCCCCCGGGCACTATTGGAGACGGGGGGCACTATTGGAGGATTTACGGTATACCTACGTACGCCCGCGAGACGCATTCTTGAATTGAACACACACGTTCCAGCATTTCTTGATTGCCGGTGTCAGCACGGCAGGCCTGCTCCTTCTCTCGTCTCTCTTCTCTTTCCTCTGCTACATCGGTTGCGCCGTCTCTCTTTACCGAGCTCAGGCAGCCACTTCAGGACTACGCCAGCAACAGAATCAGAAGAAGACCGACGCGGAAAGACGTCTCATGGCGCATGGATTCATTGTGTTCGCCACGCAAATCGCCTTCGCCGTGGACCTATTCGCACCGAAGATCTTTGGCTGGAAGTCTTCGAGAATGTACATACCGTATAAACACCTGTATGCTGTACGCGGACACTAAAACAATAGCTTGCATACGTCACTCAAGAAAAAAAAATTGGCTTAGTAAAATAATCATCCGTAAAATAATTGCGCTGTTTCTATGAAAGTTTTTTTTCTTCCATTCTCGACAACCCCTTTCCAAAACGTTGTTCTCAGTGTTCTCACTTCCCACTGTAATGGTCACAGAGCACCTTTCAGGTGCGAAACGCGTTTATACATACCAGACACTCGTCAGCAGACATTGTGACAGATTGCACGTTGTGCACTGCGTGTGCCACATTTAGTGTGGGAACAGTTTCTGGCAATCTCTTTAACTGGATGAACCCCTACAGTTTGGTGTTGCTCTCGTCGACGTTCCGTCAGGCGTACATGGAGAGCATGCGCTGCGCCAGCCCTCCACAGCCTGCATCCGCTACTCGACCAATTGAGGCTCAAAGAAGGCGGACCAACTGAGAAACATGTCCCTCAGCACTGCTGTGCACCACAGACAGGATACAAAGGAGAAGAAAACTCGAAGTATCTCTCCTCGCCAATGTCATACTTAGCGCTCGCAGTGCTGTTTTAATTAACAGTTTGAACAGTAAAAGGTAAAACTCCTTGTGATTTCCACTGCTACGACGCTACGATTTCCGCTTACGACTCAGGACACCTGCTGCAAAGTGCTCAGAAGTAGTTCAGTATCAATACCAATATCAATTAATCATCACTCCTCGTTCTCGAACCACTCTCTGTCAGTATCAATTGTTAAAAAAGTTGAAAAGTTTTAAAAGCTCTGAAAAGCAACAATGACGAATCTGTAAAGTGCTGCAGAAAAAGTCAAAGAAAGTCAACCAAAACCAATGCACTTCTGCAGTCCATGATATACTGGTAACCCCTATAATGCTGTCTGCAGCCTTATTGTGCCGCTTGCGTCTCTTTGCTATTTGACGAGATTTACATCGACAACCAAGCTTTCCTGCACAACTTATGGGGTGCCCGCGCAAGAATCGTGTACTACAATGTAATTTACTTAAAAAAAACAATTCAACTCGCATTCAACAAAAATCAACAACGTCAACAAAAAACGCACACATCAACGTCATGTCAAGCCTCCTCTTCCCCCCCCCCCTCCCCCACCCTGCCGCATCAGCGGACGAGATGATTGATCGCCACCCCCCCCCCCCCTCCCCATCCTATGCTCTTTTCCACGTTCCAGCCTGTACTTTGTACCCCTGCTGCTGTTTTGCACACGTTGTCGTTGGGCGTGCGTGCGCGGCTGTGTGTAGAGACTATAGACTATATAAAGTGCTGTGCTGGCTGTGTTGTTTACGTTGTCTCCACGTTGCGTATTTTGTCGATCCCATTCCGTTTCGTATTTCGTAATTGTAATTTAATTCGCCTATCTCTACCGCGCTCCCCCCTCCAATAAGCCGCCTCTAATGAACTCTGGGCTAAAAATTAGTAAATTATAGTGAAAAAATTATGAGCACCGTCTCCAGCGCTTGGCACTTCAACGTCACAAAAAAATAATAAACGATGAGCAATAGTCGACGAGCTTTTAAAAAATGTATAGAATTGCCCATATTTATTTTTGTTAAATGTTTATTGTAAAAATAAAAACAAGAATAAACGAAAGCGATTACATTCTTCTGCCGAGTCGATCAACGCTAAAACTTGATTCTCCGGAAATATTTGGCCTTTCGCATAAATAAAAGCAACTGTTTTGCGTCGCTCGTCTGTCGCCATTGACCAAGCTAGCTTTTGAACGAACGACTTCATTAGTTTCATACGAGGGCATTTGACGTAGCTTGTATTGCAGCGTTGTGTATGGCTGCTGAATTTGCGCGCGTCTGGCCTACGGTCCAGTCCCAGTCTGTTGGACCGCTCTCCCCCCAACCATTCCCCTCCACAATACTCGAAATGATACTGCACACAGTGGCTTGCATTCTTGCACCCCCTTTTGCGGCCCTGCACAGTCTGACCTCGTTTTGAGCTCGCTTTGCTGAAGCAACTTGCGCCAACTTTAGAATCGCCGTTGGTTGTACGTGGTGACAACAACAGCCAGTGTCACGTAGACGGCGCGCTCAACTTTACAACGCGGAACGAAGTCAACGAACACAACTGTGGTGCGACTCTTGCGACTGTCTTGTTTGCCCTTCGCTCGGCCGACGCGATGACAATGGAACCGTTGAAAGTCAGAATCAACGGCCAGTGGCTGGAACTGTCGACCGCTTTTCTGGAGCGGCACGCGGGCGGGGCCGTGATCGAGAACTACAGAGACTGCGATGCCACTGGCGTTTTCGGCGCCTTTCATCAGGGCTCGCAGATGGCGAACAATTCGCTGGCTGCCGCTAGCCGAGAGCAGCGCCAGATCGAGGCGCCCAACTCCTTCGGCGAGCGCTCGGAATGCAGCGCCGATGTTGTCAACGTCGGCCGCTTCGACTTGTCCGACGAGGGCCGGGAGAAAATTCGAGAGAACTTCGAGCTGCTCAAAGCCGAGGTCACGGAGAAGGGTTATTTCGAGAAGAACGAGCCGTTTTATCGGCGCAAGCTGGTGGAGAATTTTGGGCTGGTGGCGCTGGCTGTACTGCTGCAGTACTGCGGGCACTACAAGCTTTCGGCAGTGACGCTGGCGTTGGCCTGGCAGCAGTTCGCCTGGCTGGGTCACGACGCCGCTCATCATCAACCTTACGCGGTCAGTTAGTTGCTTACTTTTTTTTTACTTGGCGCAGTCCCAACACACCGTGGAGGCGTAGACAATGGCAGACATTGGACTGACGAAACGCGAATATCACTGTATCACACACGCACGGCGTTCTTCTCCCACGACGGAAGGTGGGCCGCCCACCCACCTGGCACGGATTTCGGCGGAACGCCCGGTGCCGCCCAGACACCGTGGGCAATGAGACCGTTCATCCTTCTGCCCAAGGGGGTTAGTAACTTAGTGACCTCATTGGCGAGACGAGAGTTGAACTCCCGACCACGAGCGCGCCAAGACGACACCTTACCACTGAGCTTGATGGTTCGGTTTGGTTTGGTTCGGTTCGGTTTTATTTGGCCTATCCCAACACATCCCAAAGGACGTAGGCGTTGGGGAAAGTCCAAGGAAAGACCTTTCGAACAAGGCCCCCCTGTAGGACAGGGCATTTCAATTGTGGGTCTACTGCTGAAATTTGCTCGTGTTTCGCGGAATAATGACTGTATCTGTTTCTGTACTCCATCTTCTCCCTAATGCATGTAACGGGTGAGCGTTTTCTGGGGGGGGGGGCGTAAGAAATATTGTAGTAGCCGCGCATCCGACTTTGAGGGAGCGGGGGGCACCCCCAGTTCACTATTTTTTAAAGTGTTTTTTATTCAAGAGTTTTTTAGAAGAGTTGGCCCGTTTTCTTAAGAGAGGAGGGGAGTGCTTGGACTTTTATACGTGGAAAATGAAAATTTCACACAAACGACACCTTTTGACTAAGAACCCAAAACAACAGGTGTACGCCTTTTCAACGCATTATCGTGTTTACAAACTAACTGGCTCTCCATAGGTCAATTCAGGATTACACAAAATTTAAACAACGTAATGGAACCATACCTGTAACCGGGAATTGGACCTGGGGGGGGAGGGTTCAAACACTTTCTGGAGGCTGTGGTGGGTGGGGTGAAAAACTGGAGGAGGGGAGGGTCTGGGAAGGATAAAATAGGCAATTTTTTGTCAATTTTTAGTAGAAAATACGCTGTAAAAACCTGAAAATAAGTACTTTTGGTCAAAATACACTGTAAATAACGCAATATAGGTACTTTTGTGTCGCTTTTTGCTAAACTAGCCGCTTCAACTCAGGACTCCTGCTTGCAAAGTACTCCAAAGTGGTTCAGTATCTATATTTTTTGTCCTCAGTAGTGTCTCATCATCAATACAATGTGTCATAAAATCATGCTGCAAATGCTCAGTTGAAAAGCAACAATGACGAATATGTAAAGTGCTGCAGCAAAAGCCAAAGGAAGTCAACCAATGCAACCAATGCACTTCTGCAATACAGGAAAACATTTTACTGTTTGTTGCACCTTGTTTGTTGCAACGCTTTATTCTTGCGTCCAGTCATTACATTCGATAGTAAAAATTTGACACTATACCATCTTGGGCAGACACCATAAATCCCATATTTTGTGGCGGCGGGCTAATTGTTTTAATCAGCCCTTCAGAGCCAGCTAATAATAATTGCCTTTTTTTGTAATCTGCATGGTTGCTCGCATATGTTCATGCATCGTGATCTGCAGGCGCAGTGCTGCTGCTTCCCGATCGGCTTGTGCACGCACCGCCGACTGCTCGGCAGTCTGCTATAAATAGGTAATTGCACCGCAAAACATTTGAGCGCCATTGAGAAACTAAATAATACACTTCTTCTGAAGCTCCTTGACCGCTCTGTAGAACTCGTCGAAATTTGTGAACGGCCTCTCTTCCTCTTGGAGCGACTTGCCAAAGCGGCGCTCTCATCCTGCCTGCTTGTGCAAGGCCTTTGGACCTGCTCTAAGCTAGGATCGCTGTCCGACGCTTCCAATTCCCTTCCGGCAGGCTGTGGGCGGACGTTTTTTGGCAGGCTTGGGCTTGAATCTCCCGTACGTCGTTTTTTGGCAAAACACAATTGTTGCGTCCGCATCCGCTCCATCCGAAACCAAAGCGAAGCCTAAGTCTAAGCGAAGCCTACGTCTAAGCCAAAGCCAAAGCCTAAACATGACTGGACTAAAGCAAAGTCTGGACTAAGCCTAAAATTAAGAAAGTGTTCATCGGACGCAGCGAACGCGGACGCATCAATTGTTTTCAGCCGTTTCCAACAGAAAAAAAAAACCAAAACAACGCACCACAAAAACAACGCACCACTAAAACGCTAACACGCGTGCGTGCGTGCGTGCGTGCGTGCGTGCGTGCGTGCGTGCGTGCGTGCGTGCGTGCGTGCGTGCGTGCGTGCGTGCGTGCGCGAGTCCGTGCGTGCGTGCGTGCGTGCGTGCGAGCGTGCGTGCGTGCGTGCGCGTTTGCGTGCGTGCGTGCGTGAGTGCTTGCGTGCGTGCGCGAATCCGTGCGTGCGTGCGTGCGTGCATGCGTGCATGTGTGCGCGTTTGCATAGGTATGTTCGGGCCTTTTTACCCTCAACTTGAGCCATATTCCGTGCGTGCATGCGTGCGTGCGAGCGTGCGTGCGTGCGTGCGTGCGCGAGTCCGTGCTTGCACGCGTGCGTGTGTGCGTGCGTGCGTGCGTGCGTGCGTGCTAATGCGTGCGCGCATGCGTGCGTGCGTGTGCGTGTAATACAAGTTTTTATAGCGTTGACACCTGCAAAACACAGTAAAAAATAATAAAAAGTTCGAAGTTTTTATAGCATAAACACGTGCAAAACAAAAAAGGTATAAACAAAAAAGTTACAAGTATTTCTATGGCAGAGGTTTGATCCCAGGACCTCCAGAAAAGTAACGTGCATCATAACCACTACGCCATTGATCTGTGTGAAATGGTTTTCTAAACACTTCTGATAAGTCAGAAGCACGCATAAAATGCGCTGTATTATCATATAATTTATTTATATTTGCATAACACATGGATTACGACAGCTTCAGTAGTGTCACTCTTATTTTGATGGTAAAATGTGCCAAGCAAGCCAGCAAGCAAAAATTCAGCTCAATCCATCCAGCAGAACTCTCTGCTGCATTGCACACAGAACCCACAAACAGTCATACTACTGTAGAAAAGGATAATGCCATATCTTGTCACTACTGTAGCGGATTGGAAAACGAATGCCAGATTCGTGATCACCACGGTCGATTACATATATCCCAAGCAGATTTGACACTAAATTCTCAAATTCGATCAAACACAATTTGCATATTCAATGCGTCGTATCTCGCGATTACGGTATCGCACCGAAAAACGGATGTGATATTCGTGATCAGCACGGTCGATTACATATATCCCAAGCAGAATTGACACTGAATTCTCAAATTCGATCAAACACGTATGCGAAATTTGCATAACTCACGGATTACGGTAGCTATCGCAAATCCGGCCCTTAAATGACGGTGAAGTTTCCCACGGCAGGTTCATACAAAATTTCAGCTCAATCCATCCAGCACAACTCTCTGCGCTGCGTTGCAGACACACAGACAGACAGACATTGTGCTTTAGTAATATAGATAGATAAACACTACAAAACGCATTTATTTTTCATTAAAGAAAGTAGTAGAAAGTTTTCAAAAAGTCGGGGGGGGGGCTGGGTGGGGGAGGGCGGGGGTTCAGGACAACCTGGGTGGGGGGAGGGTGTCGGTAAGGTCAAACTCAGCACCTGGGGGGGGAGGGACCTCCAAACCGCACCCCAGTTACAGGTATGCGTGGAACAACGTAACAAAAATTAAGCGACGCTCGACCAATGACAAGCTGGGCATGTTCTTGGGCTTGTGTCAAGGCTTCAACTCCGTCTGGTGGAAGAACAAGCACAACAGACACCACGCGGCGCCCAACGTGGTGGGAAAGGACGAGGACATTGTGGTCCAACCGTTTCTCGCATTTGTGCCAGCCCAGCTCAGGGTGAGTCTACGCTGTCGCTTTTCGCCTTGTTAATTTGGCCTTTTTGGGTAACAGACACGCAAGTCACATTGTCACATCGATTGAGTGCGTGCGTGCGTGCGCTGTTTGGTGCCGCTGCACTTGTCCCCATACCTGTAACCGGGTCTGGAAGAGTGGGGGGGGGGGGGTAAATGGCCGAATTCTGGGGGGGGGGGGTGTCTGGAGCAAAAAGTGGGGGGTAGCCAGCCATTTTGTGAGTTATGCTGGTACTTTTTGGGAAAAAATAGGTATAAATAGGGTCTAAACAGTGTTATTTAGCTATGGTCATATAACACTGAAAAGCACAGAAATACACCAACATTTACTCACTTTTATCGTTTTAGACTGAGTGAAAATCCCTTGGGAAAATTCTGGGGGGGGGGGGGTCGGGGGGAGTTGGGTGGGTGTTGGAAAAATTCCCCCAAACCCCCAAGTTGGGGGGCCCCCAAACCCCCCCCCCCCCAGTTACAGGTATGCTCGTCCCTTCAGGCGTTCGAGACGGACAACAAGGTGATGCGTCTGATTCTGCGCCTCATTCCTTACCAGCACTTCTACTTCACCTTTCTCCTGCCGCTGATTCGACCCGCCTGGCTCATTGACAGCGTCCTGTTCGCCTGTGCGGCAGGCTGTCAACCTTACAGGGCCCACAGGAAGACCGCTCGCAAGCAGCTGCTCGCATTGATGGTCCACTGGGCGCTGGTCAGCCTGCAGTTGGCCTGCTTGCCCGACGCGGCAACGCGACTCCAGTACTTTCTGATCAGCCAGCTGCTGGCGGGATTCCTGCTCGGCCACGTCGTCGTCTACAACCACGGCTCCGTCGACAAGTTCCCAAGTGCGTCACCCCGCCCCGCCCCCACTGGCGGATCCTGGGCGCGTATGCACAGTTCTAGACTCAAGTTCGAGATTCTAGCATTTGCTTGAACTTGAGTCTTGACTTGAATTAGATGCTACTGAAGCGGCATATGCACAGTTCAAGCACGGCACACGCTTGCTCAAGACGCTACTTCAAGCAGAATCTCGAAACTAAAACGTGATTTACGTGACTATTCTTCATATATCAACTGTAAAACGCAGTGAAACTAAGCATTCGCAGTGAAAATGAGTCCCTCAGACGACAACTAAAGCTATTTCAGCCAATTAAAGCAAAGAAAATGCAAGGGACAAGAATACCCAGTTAAGCAAGCTAAGCAAGTAAGATTAAGATTAATTAAGCCGAAAAAAATCTACTGCACTTTCAGGCAGACGACCACTGTCCTTAGTTTTTTTAATATCATTTCCATTATGTGAGCGATTTCATGCCCGATATTCGCTAGTGAAGCGGTACCGCTACCGCTTGTAGCTCGCAATTTTTCATCTCTTTCGGGTCGGCAGATTCAAAAAGGAAACGCGTACTCGCGTTCTCGCATGCGTCGCATATCTCTCTGCTGTTGCCCACATCTCCAAGCCTTTTTAACAACAAAAATTACAATTTAGCGTTCAAGAAAAACAACCTAGACTGATATTGAGCTGTCTTGAGCTTGAGTCTTAAAAATGGGTAGACGCTACTCTAGACGGAAGCATTTGCTCGACTGTGCATACGGCTAGACAAGTGCGTGCTCGAATCTTCAAGACTCAAGCAAATGCTAGGCTAGATTCTCGACTGTGCATACGCACCCAGGATTCTCTGACAGAGGGGGAGAAGGTCACCGCACAAACTACACCACTATGGAATAGACAAAAATGACGTGGTTTTTTAGCTCCCTTACGAATCAAACGTTAGTCGGAAGAGAACCACAGCGCCGCAGGCGAAAATGTTGCGCTTTTGAGTGCCTTACTCCAAGGAAAACATAAAAAATCTGCGCATTTCCCGTTGTACTCGCCCTTCTTTCCTTTTTCTCCCCCTGACCTCTCCCCCTCCTTTCCCCTCAAATCTGGGCCCGTATGCTGACAAAAAAATTAGAGCGCTCTAACTTTAATTAAAGTGGGTTAGGACGATACGCCACTCGCCCGAAAATTTCAATTTTCTGCATGCTCATTTTTTGTCGTCGACTCGAGGAAAGCGCTGAAAAATGGAGAAATAGTCGTCGAAAGACAGGAGCAGCAGTGACGGGAGCGGCAGGTGCAGCAGCAGGAACGCCTCTGCGGGGTTATTCTCGACAACTTACTGGCGATCAAGGGCTGTTCCTCTTTGGATCCCGCATGGGAAGCTGTCGTCAGTCGGTTCAACGTCGACATCGCGTCGCGTCTGATCGGCGCTATTCTCTGGACGAGTGCAAGCGGAACTGGAGGTAAAGGCAGCACCGAGCCAGAAGAATGCTTTTGAGTGGGAGGTGTGTCATCAATTTTGAGCTTAAGCGTCTCGTTTTATTGCGCCGGCGCCGACCCACATGGACGGCGCCGAGTTGCGTATAGCCGAGAAACTCGGAAACTCCGTCAACTTCAGCGGCCTCGACGGCTGCGTCGGCGTCGTCACCGCCAGCTGTCGGCGCGTCGACAGCAACACACAGGCCGCTCTCTCTACTGCGTCGGCCGCCGCCGCACCGACCACTTCATCGACGACTCGGTACTGCTAGCTGTCTTGTTTGTTTTTTTTTGTGAAAAGGATGGGGGGGGGGGGTGGTGAAGTGAGGGTCCACAAAAATTGGGCCAGAGGGAGAGTAAAATCGACAATTTTTCGAAGAGGGGTGGCCCAGTGGATTGAGGTACAAATCGCGAGTTTTGGGACGGAGTTTTGTTCATAACATATTTGGTGCAGCGCCGCAAGCAAAACTTGTGTCGCTTTTACGCTAAAAAATTAACTTGAGCTATTGGAAAATACATAGGGGGTGGGGGTTAGGTGCGAAATTATTTTGGGATACACAGGGTCTGCCAGGTGAGGGGTATTTCTCCCCCCCCCCCCCTCCCAGCGGCGCAGGTGGGATTTCCGCACTGACAGACCCAAGATTTTATGACGGGGTGGGGGGGGGGGGGAGGTTTCACATGTTCCGCATGAATTTTAATGGATAGGAAGCAATCGTTTTTCACGTTTGGCACACAATAACGCGACGCAGGCGAGAATTTTCGTTCTCTTCTCTTTTTTTTTTGTCTATGCGTTTGTTGTCCAAAATTAGGCGAACCTAGCTCTCCCCCCCCCCCCTACATAGGTGCGTTAATTAGCGGGTAAAAATCCACCCGCTGCGAACGCTCTTCCAGGGCTTCTCCTAGCCCCCTCCCTCTTCCACCATGTACGTCTGCCACCCCCCCCCCGCCTTCCTCGTTGGCCACGGGAGGGGGTCCAGCAATATTTGAACAACTGAACCCCTCCCTGATCGAGTGTATCAATATTTCTCTGTTGTAGGGCGACGCGAGTCGTTGTGGTGTGGGACGCAGCTGGATGGAGGCGGGCGACGCGACATGCGCTACTGTTGCAGCCGTTCCGCAGCCCAAGGCCTGCGTTCTACGTCTACGTCTACCGCTTTGGAGTGACGGCAGCGAGAACGCGTTTTCACTGCTCCAATTTTCGCCTTCAAATGACTGCAAGCGACAAGTTTGAAGTTTCTATGTGCGACTATCGATCACCTTTCGAACGTGATTTGGGTTTGCTACAGTTTGTGGTTGTGAAGGTTTGTCGAGATGTTTGTGAAATGACACTTCACAACTACCATGCTCATGCGTCTAAACATGCACTTACATTCGACCAAGAGGAGGGGAAGTCCACTGTCCCATGCGCACATGTTTCTTCAACATCTCACTCAAAAATGCTCAATTACTCTACATCCGTGACCCGTGAGATAAATTGTCTCGTGGTCAAAACAGAACCGCTGGCACAGTTCCTCATCAGTCAGTTTTTTTTTAATTCTTTAAATTCTTTCGCTTTGCAGCTATAGAATGATGACAACCAACAAATTTCAAAGATGTGTTTCAAGTGTGCAAAGAATTCTAGCGTAATCGGCAAATTAGAGTGGGTAGGAGCACTCTAATTTTATGTGTGTGTGCCACTCTAATTCAAGTGCGTCGCTCTACTCTAATTCGAGTGGCTGACTCTAATTTTAATTCAAGTACCGTATACCACTCTAATTCTTACGTGCTGAAGGATACAAGTGGCGTATCGTTTGCCAACCCCGATTGAATTAGAGCGCTCTAATTTAATTCGAGTACCAACTGTTGTCAGCATACGGGCCCAGAACTGACAGGAGGGGGAGACCCCCCTCTCCCCCGTCTGGATCCGCTAGTGCCCGCCCCCCCCCCCACTCCCACGGCCACACAACTCGTAGTGTTTTTTTTTCGAGAAATCAAAAAAAAAATTGAGTGCACGAAAATTGAGCATTCTGCCCAGTTGAAAACAAGAAAACCCTTCCTCCTAGTTCAGCGCCTCCTGCAATAAGCCCCCCTCCCCTCCCCAGTAAGTGGGGGGGGGGTGCCTCCAACCACCAAACTTGCCCATCCAGTATGATTTTGTTAACCTCTTAGACTGATTTTTGGTGTTTCTGGTCATCGTCAGTGGTTTGTGAGCACAAGCACCAAAATAGCGCTATTAGACCCCCCCCCCCCCCTATGCCGGCCCCATTTGTTGCAAACGTACGAAAATGGTGGTGGTGGTGGGGGGGGGGTGCTCTCAATCTCATATTGGGTTAGTGGTTATGACTCTTTTAACTTCCTGATTCCTGAAAAACCTTCCTGATTTTCAGCCGAGAGCTCTATAATCGACAACTTCGCCTGTCTTCAACTGCTGACGACGCGCAACATGAACCCTTCCCCTCTGGTCGACTGGCTGTGGGGCGGCCTGAACTACCAGATCGAGCACCACCTCTTCCCCACGCTGCCCCGGCCGCACCTCAGCAAGGTCCGTCCCCTGGTGCGCCAATTCGCCCAGGACAACGGTCTCCCGTACATGTCGGACGGCTTTTTCTACGGCTACTGGCTGGGACTGCGCCAGCTGCGCAACGTGGCGCTGTTGGCCAAGAAACAGTTGGAAAATAAGCTAGTTTGAGAGCTAGAGATTGCGTGATCGCTATGGCCGGTTGCTTTTGCGGTGATCACAGTCACAAGACGTCCTGTCGCGTTCTCGGGTTCGTAGTTTTTTGCAGTATCTTAACAGTTTTTTGGTTGTGTGGACGCATTTTGCATAGGTATCTAAACCTAGACGATCGTTTAGTCGACTTTTGAGACCACAGACTTTATGAACTGCGGTCTCGTGGTGGCGTGTTTCCAGCAGAATAGGATGAGCCTGCTTTGCAATACCTATTAAGGAAAATTTTGCAGGTGGCTGCAAAAAAAGGAGAATATGTGACGCTCCTTTAGGCCCAGTTTGAAAAAACGCGGTATTAAAAGTAGCCACTTCATCAGATGATCAACTTCAGTTTGGACAAACCGTGTATAATCGAACCAAGCGCAGCAACACGTCACATATTCGGCGTTTGTTGTGCTCGCTTGGATCACTGGAAAGGCAGTCCAGGCTGCATGAGGACCGAGGCCTTTCATTCCTTGGACTCAGAGACGAGAGCGGGCCTTATCCTTGACTGGACGTCTACAGATGGCAGTTCCGTCCGTCCATAGGCACAGGCTAACAGAAGCGGAACAAAGATGAACGAGAATCGAAGATTGAATGTAGGGCATACAATGTACTTGGTACTCAAGATCGTGAATTGATGGTGCATATCACTTACTGTAAGGGCAAGCCACATATTAAAAATTTAAGATGGGCAGGGTAGCGAAATTATTTATGCAGAATCTTTGGCTGTGTGCCCTGTCCATCCATACGATGCCTAATGAATCGTCAGAGAATGCGCATCGTCAGAGAGATGAAAGAGTTTGTGAGGGTGGATTGATAGTGGTAGTGTTGTGGCTGTGTGCGATGGCTCGCACAACAAACGCCGAATATGTGACGTGTTGCTGCGCTTGGTTCGATTATACACGGTTTGTCCAAACTGAAGTTGATCATCTGATGAAGTGGCTACTTTTAATACCGCGTTTTTTCAAACTGGGCCTAAAGGAGCGTCACATATTCTCCTTTTTTTGCAGCCACCTGCAAAATTTTCCTTAATACAGTGTTTTTTCGTAAAAGAAAGATTAATCAAAAACTCACGCACGCACACACATACAAACCCACAGCAGCAGACCAGAACGGACGCATGCTCAGTGTTGCACCATAAAGCTTATGAAAAGCGTGTACCACTGTACACATTGTGCGTGCGTGCGTGCGTGCGTGCGTGCGTGCGTGCGTGCGTGCGTGCGTGCGCGCGCGTGCGTGCGGGTGTGCAGATGTGTCATTTTCATGTATCAGGGGCTGTAGCGAGCATTCGTCTATAAATATTTTTTCTAGCCCAAAAAATTACCAAAATTCTGGTAAAAGAACCTAGAAAAGAGACAAAAAATGTGGAATGGACTGGAGACACTGCAGTAAAGCAACGCTGATGGGTTTTCCAAGGGGACACGTGCAAAGGCACAGGCAGGCGTTACTGGGATTCGAACCAGCGACCTCTTGATTTAGGGAACATGGTAAAAAGAAAAATGTGCCCAGTAAACCATAGCTGTCATGTAGCAAGAGTCCCTCCGGCGATTTCATTTTTTGATGTGGAGCATAGATGCCTGCGAGGTTTCCGTCCAATTGATGCAGGCGCGAATGGGCGACGAACCAAGAAGCTTGTTATGTAGAGTGGGTCCTGCCATCTCCAAAAACTTCTCGGGAATGCACAAGCGTATGGAAGCGTGTTATGACTTAATCGATTCCCCCTTTGAATGCGCTTCTTTTGAGCTATCACGCGCCAGAATTCGTTCAGGAAATGAAAAATAATGCACGATCATAGTTCCAAATTTTGCCCAAAATGGGGTGCGCCAAGAGGGTCGAGCTGCGAAACATGGAAATCGGAGCGCTCCCATTCTCGAAAGTGACCTATTCCAGGTCCAGACGAGTAACTTTCATCATTACAGCACAGCTGTATGACAAACGGTTGAAGCGCCTATAGCTGACAAACTTTTGGGACAAAACACCCAAAAAATGGCATTTCAAAGGGGGCCGACCGAGACATGGGCATAGGAGCGCTGCCATTTGTCGAAAGCAACCTATTCCAGGTCCGGACGATTAACTTTCGTCATTGCAGAACAGCTCTGCCACAAACGGTTGAAGCGCCTATAGCTGACAAAGTTTTTTTGGTCGAAATTTGCGAAATTTTGGTTGCCAATATCTCATTATGTGGTGAGAATTTCAAATGTCATGCAAGCGTCTTAGACTTTCTTTGTAAAGCTGTTTACGGAAATCAAATAACATTTGGGGGTTTACTCGGCTTTTTTTCGACTTTTACTCTTGTCGCATTTTGGCCAAAAAAAAACGACTATGTTCCAAAAAATTACTAAATCGGCCTTAACTCTAGATCCGTAGCACCTAGATAAATTTTTCTTGCGGTCACAAAGTTGCCATCATATACCGCGTGCTCACGCCAAGTTTTGTCCCAATCGACTGAGGCGTTCCAGAGCGGCGCCCCAAAAAGTGTGTGCAGAACAGGAAAAAAAAAAAACACCACTTTTTCGGAACATTTTCGGAAGTTTCGTGTTAATACGCTCGAGTACCGAAACGCGGGACGGCTTATTCGATTCCGGTCTAGAAGCGGTTCTTTTGAGCTATCATTCGCCACAGTCCGTTCAGGCAATCAAGAGTGATGAGCGACTGAAAATTCAAAAAGCCGCATTGCAGAAGTCGTCACATATTAGGGTTGTACGCTGCCGCGTACACCCTGATACATACATTGTATTGGACAAAGTGTCGTTAGCCGGGTTGTCGCATGAGCTAGTATAGCCGTTTGGTGAGATGTCGCACGATCGCAAAACTCTGCATTGGGCGCAAAAGTACGCAGGGGTTCAGAACGGCACGCGAAACGGACAATTCGTCACTCTGCACTTGAACTTTACCGGCCTCTGCAGCATGATGGTCTGATAAGAATCGTCTTGGCATGCGAACTGAAGTTGCACGATATTGTGTGTACATAGCGGTAGGCGAACATTAAGAGCGCTTTTTTGTTCATGCGCGGCGGTTACCTTCCACTTCCATCCAATATTTCTGTGGAAAGGAGTCGACAGACTAGTGCACGACTGAAAATATGCGGTCGGTCTTCTTAGTGGTCATATGCGCAGCGGTCGCAAGTGAGTCGCGACTTTTCTCGTTTTTTTTTCCTTGTAGGAATCCACACTGTAAATATACGTGGAATACCGTAAAGCTCTTGGGCTTCATTAATTTCGAAGTATTCTAGTTTTGAGGGCGTGGGGACTAATTTTTCTAAATTTGAGGGATTGAAGGGGAAGACGTCGGTTTACTATGCAGAACCCTGCTGTCCAAAAACAGGTCTCGATTCTCTAGATATTAAAATCCTATGAATTCTAGGCGTGTGCAGGTGCCTTTATGGAAGAATCAGAGTTCAGGCGGAGAGCTGTCGCAGTGTCGACGGGAGGCGGGCGAGTCGGGCGCCTGGTTCTCGGTGGAGACGCTGGGCGCCAGCGCCGACCTCGAGACGGCCGCGAGCGCGGCCGCGCGCTCGCCCCGCGGCGCCTTCTGCCACGGACGCACGGAGGCCGGCTCCATCAGGTGTGGGTCTTTTACGGAGCAGCGAAACACTCTTCCGCAACTTTCGTCTCCCGCTCTGTGCGTGCGAAAGCGGAGGCCAAGTGCTGCTGTTCGACGAGTGAACATTTTAGAAGCAATAAAAAGTGCTCAAATTTAATCGTGTACCAATGAATGAGCTGTTTCGCAGAGCTGACTTCTACGCCGATTTGGAATGCGAGCTGCCTGCCTCGGAAAAACTGGATGAAATTGTAAAGTCTAGAACAGGTGCGTGCGTGCGTGCGTGCGTTCGGGCGTGCGTGCGTGCGTGCGAGCGTGCGTGCGTGCGTGCGTGCGTGCGTTCGGGCGTGCGCGCGTGCGCGCGTGCGAGCGTGCCGGTGCTTGCGTGCTTGCGTGCGTGCGCGTGCGTGCGTGCGTGCGCGCGCGCGCGTGCGTGCGTGCGTGCGTGCGTGCGTGCGTGCGTGCGTGCGTGCGTGCGTGCGTGCGAGCGCGTGCGTGCGCGTGCGTGCGTGCGTGCGTGCGTGCGTGCGTGCGTGCGTGCGTGCGCGCGCGTGCGTGCGTGCGTGCGTGCGTGCGTGCGTGCGTGCGTGCGTGCGTGCGTGCGCGCGCGTGCGTGCGTGTGCGTGCGTGCGTGCGTGCGTACCGTGCGTGCGTGCGTCCACGTTCCATTACTACCTGTTCAGGCCTCCATGATAAGGCTGCGTTGACGCCTGTGTGCGGCAGTTTCGGTTTGTTTCTTTTTTTTTGTTCGTCGCTTCTCTTCTTTTTTCGATTCGTCGCTTCTCCCATTCAAATGGAAATACATTTACGGTAAATTTCGCCTACGTATGTGCCTACCTATGCCTTACCTGCACCTTCTGTATCTCGCCTAAGGAAATTTCCAGTTGAATGCGGGAAGTGAAACATGGAAGTCTGTTTGTACCCCACCGTATTCTAAGTGCAGATTTCTACACCTATCAATGTCCGGACTTCAAGCTGCGCACTTTGGTACGCACGGCGATACAGGGAAAGCCGGGCGCGAAGGCGCTCGCGCGCACCCTAAAATACACCACTGGAGCGAAATTCGCCATTTTTGTTGCGAAGGTCAAGTGTCAGTTTGTGTCGAGCAATTTTTCAAACTCACAGGAAAATGTCGAATTCAGGCAAAGGACTTTAGACACGTGGCGACCAAGTTTTATACGGATAAAAACGAGTGCTTTGTGTATGAAAGAGATGGCTCGAAGGACACGTGGTATGAGAACTAAAAAATTTTTATTAGGGTTTCCGGGTCACTATTGGAGAGGGGGCACTATAATTTCACATTTGGCCACCAGGGAGAACTATTGCAGGGGAATACTATTGGGTAATTTACTGTATGTTTTGTTTGCTTGTTCTACCAGGTACGTCGTTATGATGGTGAAACTGGCTACCCTGCCGAAAGAGAACGTTGGCACTGATTCCAATGGAAAAGTGGAATTTATGCGGAATTTGGGTTCTGCCTCACTGTTGCCGACTGTCGAAGACGAATCAGTTATTCCTCCTATCAGTGAGTTGTTTCAGTACGGTACAGTACGATACTGTAAGCCATACCGTACGCCTAGGCGAGTACCTCGAAAGACATTCCACGTACGTGGATACTGTACTTGTACTACAATGTACCGATTCCATGTACAATGTACCATGACTTACGGCGTATTCCGCCGTAAGTCCGATAATTTTGGGTCTGTTGCATCATTAATTTTAACCTCCCACTGGGGGGGGGGAATTGGCCTACTCAGGGAACTAAAAAGAGGAAAACAGCACAGAGGAGAGGGCCCTACTCAGGGCCCTACTCGAGCATTAGCGGTGCTTCACGGGTGTGTGCGCGTCCGTGTGACGCATCTACGTGTACTGTATATGCACTTGCACACACACACACACACAAGGACATTGTTACATGTACGACCGGAGAGAGAAGATCCGTTTCAGTTCTCAAGAACAGGACCGTACTTCCGAACCTCTGCGAGTACTTCATTTACAATGTGGCGCCCAAAGGCCGCATTCTGTGGGGAAGGCCCGTTGCGGGCGCCGCAGTTGTAGGAGACCAGGTCCGTACACAGACAAATTATCCAATAATAGTGCCGCCCAGGCACTATTCTTTCAATCTTGCCTTACCCAAGGGCACTATTGGAGGATTTACGGTAGGTAGATACCCTAAGCCATCTAATCCGAGGGGGAACATTACAACTTGTTAGCGTACACTTGAGAAGAACCTTGCGGACGCTGCTGACGACCGCACAGAACCGTTTTGCTGAGCCGCACACGCGCACGCGCACACGTTGTTCACGCACGCACACTCACGCACCCGCATACACGTAACATACACATTCGCACGACCTGTATGTACACTGGGGGGGGGGCACAAACCTAAACCAGTACAGGGAGCTTACATTGAAGGACATTTGGGCGCTACAGCTGGACGGTTGGAATCACCATTAACGCTCGTCTGAATCAAACCCCTAAATGTTCAGGTGCCAGGAATCAACAGCTGCGCCTTGCACGTCCAAACGAAGGACGCCCTCTTCTTCGACTTCTACGGCAAGAACGACCTGGAGTGCGACGACGACGAGCCTCTGGCTGGTCTGACGGCGTCGCGAGAGCAGTCGACGCGACACGTCATGGTCGCGACCGATGAGGCAGTGCCCAAGAAGAAATTTGAGTGCAGAACCGGTGAGATGGTTTACTCGAATGCAGTGAGACCACCGGCTCATGACGAGTCAGTGCGTGCGTGCGTGCGTGCGCGCGTGCGTGCGTGCGTGCGTGCGTGCGTGCGTGCGTGCGTGCGTGCGTGCGTGCGTGCGTGCGTGCGTGCGTGCGTGCGCGCGTGACCGTGTGGTGCTTGCCCGCGTGCGCCACGTTCTCTCCATTAATGCCTATTCGCGGAAGCCGCAGGCCGAATTAAAACTCCAGAACCATCCTCATATTTTCAGACTACGGCGCGCACCTCTGCATGGACTATGCGCTCCGGACGTCCATTCGTCAGCTGATCGCTGTGGACACTTCCGACGACGCGTACACCGTGGCCAAACTGGTCCAAAGGGCGCTAAAGACCGCAGTGACCTACGCTGGCACGCTGGACCACTGGGTGGTGGTGGCGCACACGGCCATCCCCGGCCAGACGTCGTGGGGCTACAACCTGGTGACGGACCTCAACTACTGTCTCGTCCAGCAGAGCAACGCCCACGGAGTCACCTTCATGGTCAACGCCATGAAGCTGCAGTTCTGACTCTAAGGAAGTCACATTGTTTGCCACATCGGTTATTGTCACAGTGCAATGCATCAACTCGACTATTGCGGGGCGGGGTGTGTAGTGGAGAAAGAAATGAAGTAGCATTTCTTGTTGTGTTTCTTTGCAGCCTTTCACCCACGGGTAGGTTTACGGTCCCAATTACATAGGAACCTTCCTCACAGAGAAAAAAAACAAACAGAACACTAGTTTCACACCCTTTTTTTTACAGTTGACTATACTTGTACTAACCTTGCAAAAGTGTCGCTCGTTAAGCGATGCCACATTCACAAGTGGGTATCTCTGGGTGCCACGGTACTCCACTCCATCCACAGCACACATCTATACGGACCTCTAACAAAACGAAGGTATACTATGGCTGTCCCTTCTCTGGATGTGCCTACTCTGCCCTACTCTAATAGCCCTGGAGCGCCTCAAATGAGCATACCTATTTCTCGCATGAGATGAGCGTCTCAGCGATGTTTCGAGACGGCTTTACCAAACGTCACGCCTGCTCCTAGACAAGTCGCAACCGCCAGCGCCCAGTCGGACGATAAACTGTTTGGGGCAAAATCACTTCTGTGCCATCGTTGGGCCGTTTTGATTGACACTTCTTTGGTTTCGCGAGGACTTTCTGAACACACATAGACACGAGCCGTTTACGGTAGATTTGCATGTATAGACTGCGCTTTACACGTGTAATTTGAGACTTGAATGAAAATCAACTTCGTACTTTCCTTCCAAAGCCAAAAATGGGCATTGCAGCCGTTGTTCAATGGGTTCTGCTGAATTTGCTGTCCGATTTGATATTGGGAACGAGGAAATTCTACAATTTTCTGCGCTTTTTTCGAGAAAAAGTGCCCTATTGGCTGCGTCGTGGAGTAGATTGGCTGTTTCCTCCCGAGAAAATCGTCTTGGCTGCGATCCCTAGCCACTTAGGGGTCGCGTTTATGCAGAAAACGGATCTAAATCAAGAAATTGTCTTGGATTTGGTCAAATATTCCACGATTTACGGCATAAAACGTCTCTCACTCTACGATCCTTACGGCATTTTCGTCGCACAAAGAGTCAGCTTTGAAAGCGCGATTGCGAAAAATTGGAAAATCGCGAATAATCGAAAGAGTTTAAAAGGAAACCTTCCGGAGATCGAGTTTATGTCGCCCGAAAGCCATGGAAAGGCGCTATTTGTTCGCATCGCCAGGGCGGCATTTTTTGAATGAAATACGTGCTGAAATTCTTTAATAAAGATGGCTGCAAGCTGTCTGTCATTTTACTGCTTTTGCACTTTTTTCGCTTAAATTTTTAAAGCATTTGTGACTTTTAAGTGACATGTTTTGCCTTTCCATGTAAACTTTATTGTAAACGCGAGAAGTACCATTTTAGGTCTTTGTTTGAAACAATAAGTTCTTTCCTCTCTTCAAAACATCTGTGTTTTGGGTAAAAATGGGTAAAAATATGCGTGTTTTTGTTTTATTTTCAGTGTGGTGCGACCAAAAACGCCTGAAGAGCCTGAAACGCTTGACCCATTTTGTACCAAAAAGTTTCCTTTTACACGCTATTTTGGTGCGAAATCTCCCATTTCGACCCTCCTCCACAATTTTCAATCTCAGACATTTTACTCGGGATGGCTCGAAACCCCTCCTCGAAACCCCCCTTAGGTAGACCCCCTGGTTTTTAACCCACTCTACACATAGGTGTAGAGTAGATTGGTCCAAAAGCCAGGGGGGGGGCGGTGTCTGGGGGTTTCGAGGGGGGGGGGGGGTCTAGAGCCATCCCGGATAAAATGACCGGGATCGAGAATTTTGGAGGAGGGGTGGTTTAAGTGGAGGATTTTGCACCATAATAACGTGTAAAATGGGTACGTTTTGGTCTAAAATGGGTCAAAATAAGGTCTAAATACCACTTTTCAGGCGTTTTTGGGTCATACTACACTGAAAAAGAAACAAAAACACGCATCTTTACCCATTTTTTGTAATATTGAGAGAGGGTTTCCCACAAGTTCTCCCCCCCCCCCCCTAGACCACCCCTGAGCCCGCCTATGACTCTACACCTATGCGGATGTGCTGCCGCCCCAATTTCCGTAGCCCGTAGACAAGGTTGCGCAATCAAAAAGGTGTTGTTGGTGACTTTAAAAAAAATTGCATTTTTACGCAACCTCCTGCCCTGCCTATTATTGTGTACGTCTCTGTTCAATTCAATGATTCCAATGTAGGCCCAAAAAATGCCGTGCCCAGAGAGACGTGTGAAAGGGTGGCAAAGAATGCGATGGATTCGGATGCGATCACGTCCGAGTATCTTCGCGGGCAGCTGAACAAGCGAGGCGTCTTTGAACCCGATCTACTGCTCGTGTTTGGCAGGTCCGTTCGGCATGGGGGGAGGTCGGAAATCTCCCCCCCCCACTCTGCTGATCGGCCTGGCGAGGTTACGAGGACCCCCCCCCCCCATAGATGTAGGTTGCGTTTGAAGCAGGTAGGGGGGGGGGAGCGTCGAGACGGGGGGAGTTTAGTCTAAGTCACGCAACTTTACGCAATTTTTCAATATGAAGATATGGGTTTCCGGGAATTGTCCTGGATGGCGGCGGCGGGCAGGGAGGGGGAAAAACGGGACGACCATGGCCAAGGGGTGAACCCCCTACACCGCTGCCCTCAACCCCGCCACTGCCCCCCCCCCCTTTAGCCTTGAGGGTACCCTTTAGGCCGCCCCTTCTCACTCTGCCTGACCCAGCCCAGTTACCATGATCCATGAGAGTATCAAATTTTTTGTTTCACTTTGCAGCGTGGGCTCTCTGCTGGGCTATCCCAGCTGGGCGCTGCGTACGGCGGAGCTGTTGGACGTGGCCGCCGACCACTGGGGTCGCGTGGCCGAGCACGAATTCGCTCGCTGGCTCCGACGCTACGGACAGCGCGATCGCAGACTGGGCAAATAGCTCCTTGGAAACAACAGAACAAAAAAACGGAATTGTGAACACGGATAGCCGCGCGTAATTGGGTATTTTACCGAGATTTGGGAGGTCTTTTTCTCTGAATCACAAAGATTGGCCGGACGGGAAGTGCCGGACAAGTTTGTAGCACTGCCAGTAGAGTAGAGTGGAGTTGCCAGTAGAGTGGAGATGAGAGATCCTGCAAAAAAAATGACCCCCAAGAGCCCCCCCCCCCCAAACGGTCTACTTACCTCCTTTTCAACTGACAAAACCAACAAAAGCAGCTACGCTTGTATGGCCCTTTCCTTCCATATTAATCTGAAATTCCAAGTTATCAACCTTACATTTTAAAGCACGCAGAACCTGGTGACCGTGTTTTCAGTCATAGTGGATGCGTTTCACCTTCATTTACAAAAATTGACAAGACATTATGTACCTCTAAAACCCGCAGAATCGTCAGTCAGATTGTATAGATGTTGATTGGTGGGGAGTATTGAGTATTTGCAGAGACCCTTCCTCTGTGTTGCTACGCTAATTCATTTACAGAATAGTATCCGGTCCTTGCGCAAATCTCGGTTGCCAAACTCTCGAAATACTATTACTACATGGTCAAAAGTGGCGCGCACTACTGCTTAGACACTGTGTCTTCTGTTTATGCACCTTGTTCTCTTTATTAGGGCGAAGAAGACTTTATGAGTCGGCTTTTACAGTACCACGGCTATTATTGCTATTATTGTTTTGTTTTTGGATTGATACAAACAAGTGCTACTTGCCACAAGTGAGCGTGCGTGCCGCCGGCAAATGAACGTGACGCCACACGCTGCGTCAGCAGGCCACCTGACGTTTCTGCTGCCACTTTGCACGCCCTGTGTATTGTGACGAATTATAACATCTGCGCGCCCTGCAAAAAAACCACTGCAAATTCGACTCAATTATGGGCCAGCGGGGCGCTGGCGTGTGTTCCGAGTTGCCATAGGCTAATTTGGCCGCGCGCAGCAGCAGCAGCCATTGTGGGTGGATTTAGAGCGAGCCGTAATTCGATTAGAGCCAGCGCAGCGACCAGCCCCTGCCAGCTCGCCCCCACTCTGCGATTGCGATTTGCGAACGCTGTTAAAGTGCCCTAGTCATTGTGTGCGTGCGTGCGTGCGTTGATTGTCTGCACGCGCGCGCTACCGGCAAAATGAAGTGATAGGAATCGGCTGGCGCTAGCATCGGATCGATCATCTTCTTGTGTGTGTTTGTGTGTGTGTGTGCGTGTGTGCGTGCGTGCGGCGTGCGTGTGTCGCGTGCTGTTGATGGGCGATGCTCAAATTGCGTGTATGCAAATCGCGGCGAGTGTTGGCTATAAGCGGCGCATATCATGTAAGCAATCAAAGGCAAAGGGCGACACCTGTGCTTAATGACAGACGCATTTACGGCCTCAGTCCGTAGGACGTCATTCTGTCGTCGCGACAACTCTCTCCGTCTCTGAGAATTCGCTTGTCTTTCTTGTCTGTTGACAAACGTTCAGTTGTTCAGTACCGTTCAACATCGCTATTCACTGCTCATTTATTATCCGGACACCAACCCTTGGACTCCAATCAGGGTAGAGGCCTGCAAAGTGGCGTTTGTCGACTACCATAGGCTGCCGGATCGAATCAGCATCAGAGTTGTCGGCCCCAGATACGATGCATCGGTACAATCGACAGAGCAAAGGCTGGGAGGAGGGAGAGGGAGGGGCAGCCACCACGAACCGTCAAAGGGCGGAGGAGGAGGAAGAGGGATGGATTGGGAGGCCCGCAAATCCGTTTAGCCCCCCTAAACGCCAATCCAATTGGCTGATTGGCCGCTTCCGAATTAGGCGCGTCGTCGGGAAATTCGATTGTTTAGGCCTTGTCGGCCGCGCCGCCGCCGCCGCGGGTCAATTTGCGTAATTCCTTTAGGCAAACTCTAGCCGCGCGCGGGGTTTCTCTCTCTCGCGCACAAGAATCTCGCGGCTGCCGAATCCCGTGGAATGCTTCGCCGAGAGAACGCCGCGAGGAGGCAACAATCGCCACTTTATTAGGCCGCTCCTTACTCCTCCCTATCCCCCGCTATACCCATCTTTCACCGCTCAATTGAGGCGTATTTCATCTGCGAGTTGAGTGAGTAATCACGTTCGGCGCACTGATTTGATCGGCCGCTGAAGTGGGGTTTTCTTGCCGCTTCGGCGGGGGAATTACTCACGCGCTCGCTCGCAGTCGCAAGCAGCTTCTGAAGGAGTGTGGAATTTGCATATGGCCCAGCCCAGGCGGTTGCCAAGAGAGGAAGAGGCGGCGTTGGCCTGGCAAATGGCGGCGTCGTCAAGTTTCCATTTTCCACCAATGTGGCCACCCGCGCATGGAACGAGGACTGCGTTTTACGGTGCGTGCGTGCGTGCGTGCGTGCGTGCGTGTGTGCGTGCGTGCGTGCGCGTGTGCGTGTCTGCGTACGTGCATGCTTGCGTGCGTGGGTTCAGACCAGCATTCAAACGTAAACCTCTCTAGACTCATTCCCTCCTCCCGACCCAATATGGGTGGGTGCGGGCGCTTCTTTCATTCCGGGTCTCCAAATGTTGCCGCCTGCGCCTCAAGGTGGTTTTCCCTTCAGCGGCGCTTCGGAGTCTTTCGAAGAGCAGTACGCCCTCTCCCGCAGGAAGCAGCGCAGAAATCGCACAACCTTTACTCAAAATCAGGTGCCGTTGTGCTCTCGGGGGTACTGTAGGCGCAAATTTCAAATGTGTACAGCTGGAGGAACTGGAGAAGGCGTTCCAACGGAGCCACTACCCGGACGTGTTCAGCCGCGAGGCGCTCGCTCTGAAGATCTCACTGACGGAAGCGAGAATTCAGGTAATTCTGCAAGGAAATTCTGTCGCCCATTGTCGCAGGCTCACTCTTGAACGGACAGTGCGCAAAGCACAACGTTACGCAACACGCTCTGGGTCACTCCGATGAACGTGTATCTTTTTGGCTAACCCCGTTCTGATACCCCCCAACCCCCCAACCGCCCAACCCCCCAACCGCCCAACCCCCCGAAGCCTAAGCCTAAGCAAAAGCCTAAGCCTAAGCCTAAAACTAAGCCTAAAGGTTGGGGGGGTTGGGGGTTGGGCGGTTGGGGGGTCTCAGAACGAGGTGTGCCATCTTTTTTCGCTCTTAGTTGCTACCAAGTGCACCTCAGGATCTGGCTCTAGGTGTGGTTCCAAAACCGTCGCTCCAAGTGGCGCAAGTCGCAGCGAGCCGAGGAGTCGTCGCCCGCTTCCGTCGGCGCCGAGCCCGACGGCGCGCCCCGGAGCAAGATTCAGACTCAAATTCAAATTGCCCAAGGCGCGGAAACAACAACAAATGCCCAGGCGCAGCAAAGAAGCGACGACGCGACGCAGCAAGCACGGGGCGCCGCTCGTTGCAGCTTCAAGTCGGTGGCGACACTGCTCTGAGAACACAAACGGTCTCGGATCGACCTGTACACACGCTGCTTGTACAATACAGCGACGCTGCGCGTGCAAAGCTCCAGAAAATCTTGCCGCAACTGTGTTAGGCAAGCCGATTTCCGAGTATTACGGTCATAACAGCCGAGTGAATGCGTTCTCGTACGCCTGTCGCATTCGACGCGCCCGCTGGAGGCTCTCATTGTTTCGGCTGTTTTGACGGCACCGCTATTAGTTGTCTTGCCAACACGGACGGGGTTCGCGTGTGGGGGCGCGCGTCAGTGCGTGCGTGCGCGTTCGTCCGTCCGTCTGGCTGACAGGGCGTGTGCGTATCCCTTTCTCAGAAGACACCTGCTATTGCGCTCTGGCACTGTCTTTTGCCGACGTCACCTTGTACTAGCTGAAGCCGCAAAAATTGTTCAGAGTGCGTGGGAGTGCTGTAACGCACGGGATCCCTAGGGAAATCGGACGGCGTATGATGTATACTGTATGCATGGACATTTCTTGAGAGACAGTAGTACGACAAGGAGCTATAGAGTCTGCCGAACACTGCGCGCTGCACTTTTCGAAGCTTGCTAATTTTGCTTTTAAAAAGTCTAGGATTGGATCTCAAGGACTTGTGTCCGCAAACCACGCTTTGCTTCTTTCCGAATGGTCGCTCGGCGCAATGTCGTCATCGGCTGCGGCTCGCTTCTTCTCGTCGCCGCTGTCGCCTCCGTCGCCGTCGTCGCCTACTTTGCCTTCAGCGTCGCACAGAGTACTCTAGTAAAGAAGAAACTTCAATTGTTGAATTGAAATTTCGACAAAACTGTTGCTGCGCAGACTCCAAAGCGAAGGGGACGGGCGCATCGGTGACGGAATCGAGGGACGTCGCCCTTTTTGAACGACTCGACGTGACCGCGCCAGTGGAAGTCAGCTCAGCAAAATTTTTAAATCCCTGAATACGGTATTCTCGGCAGTGAACCGCAAATACGTGTAAGTACCAGCAAAACAAACGCCTCCTTACCCAGGGCACTATTTCAGTAATTGTTATCTTTTCCCGGTGATTGATTTGTTTTAACACAGCAACGTGTAGTAGCTATATACACTGTAGGAGGACTTTCGATAGTCTGCCGTCGTACTGTTCTGCACTGCACGGTACATGTCTATTCCCTTTTGGTTATTGCCTCCGGAACAGTGTCCGCGCCGTTTTTTCCATTAGGTCGAATTGTCGGACGGCGAATTCAGCGGCCAGCTGCGATTAGAAATCGATGAGGGATGGAAGGACGACGCTGTCGTCAACGTCCAGGCGAACGTCCTGTCCATCGGCTTCAAAGAGAACCGCAAGGCCGTCTGTCCGGACGGTCGGACGTAAGTTGTGCGTGCGTACATACATACATGTACGTGCGTGCGAAAAACTTTCAGTTGCGTCTTTCGAGTCTTTCTCGTCGTGCCGCCGAATCTGAATCAGATCAACTTGACGCCCCCCGTCAACTTGACTACACCGGCGGATCGGCCGCTCAAACTTCAGGAGCTCACTATTGAACATCGGGGTGGGTCCGTCTTGAGAAAATTTGTGCGATGATAAAGTTACTGGACGCGTTTAGCCGACTCGAAAAAGGACGAGTCGTATCTGTGCGTAAATGGGGAGTTTTCGGAAAAGTTCACAGCGCGCCTAGACGGCCACTCCCACTCGACTTTCGCCGGCTCCTGTCCACATGCCGTGTACAATACGACGTGAGACGCACGCACGCACGCACGCACGCACGCACGCACGCACGCACGCACGCACGCACGCACGCACGCACGCACGCACGCACGCACGCACGCACGCACGCACGCACGCACGCACGCACGCACGCACGCACGCACGCACGCACGCACGCACGCACGCACGCACGCACGCACGCACGCACGCACGCACGCACGCACGCACGCACGCACGCACGCACGCACGCACGCACGCACGCATGCACGCACACTCGAAACGATGCATTTGACCCAAACACAATTGTTTTAGTGATTTCGCTCGTGTGTACGCTTACGACTTCGTCACCGATCGCTCGTCAGTCTCTGTGAAAATGCAGTCGTACGTTGAGTTGACGGCCAACGTCCAACTGGCCGTGCTTTCCTTGGGAGGTATTCGGGTGTTTTAATGGTTACGCGCATACCGTAACCACTGTTGTTAAGAGAGCCTTTGCGAGCCACCTTTCAATAGCCGTCCCTCCTCTTAAGACATTGTTTCAGTAAAATTGCCAAGCAGTGCTAAAAACAATTGTTTCGTCCGCGTCCGCTGCGTCCGATGATAGTTTTCTTAATTTTAGGCTTTGCTTAGGCTTAGTCCAGGCTTGTTCTTAGGCTTAGGCGCATGTTTTGGCTTAGGCTTAGGCTTCGCTTAGGCTTATACTTCGCTTAGGTTTCGGACGCAGCGGACGCTGACGATACAATTGTGTTTTGCCATGAGCAGGTAATAATACCGTTAGTCCTCCAATAGGACCCCCTAGTGCACTGTGCGTTCATTATCCTCTTCATACCCTGAGCCAACATTGAATAGGGGCTCTGTCAGAGGGCGGAAGCTTTCATAGTTTCAACATCAACATTTTACAGCATCGATTACATTTAACACTGTTAAATACCGTGTACGTATCGCCACCAGCGCTCAATTGTAGGGACTTGCAGAGAAACGGTTGTCTACAAAACAAACCTTCGAAGCTTTGGGTTTTGGTGCCCTACTGATGCTGTACTATTAACAGTAATAATGTAATTTTCCAAACGAAAATGAAAAATCGACATTCAGCGTTTTCACAAATACTTCTGAAGGGCGGCGCCAACGTGACGGTGGGCGGGAGCGAGGAATCGTCGGGCTACAGTAAACACGATGTCCGCCTTTCAAACGTTCAGCGCGTTAACTGAATCTTTCGAATGCTCATCTGCTATTGAGACTCTCTGATCGGTGAAACGGCGTGCATACTGCATACAGATTTTTTGGGTAGAAAGCGTAAAAAATTACTCGTGTCGAGTGGTGCGTGCGTGCAAGCGAGTATACACAATGCACAGTACACATAGATATCTATTTATTCCTATTGTCCTACTGTAATGGTAGGTTTATACTTCTGATAATTCTTGACATTCACCGCAGAATCGAGCGCGATACCATAGACGCGTTTATACTACAGCAAGGTAATATCAGCGCATTATCAGCGTTTCTGATGTTTTTGCTATATTGTGTTGCATACCCATATCCATAACGCCGTTCTGTCTACTAGAGCAGCGCCATTAGCCAAAGACCTTCGGAAGAAAGCCATCTATAATCTAGGCAACGAGCACGAGAAAATCCATCGAAAGGGAAGTAGTCAGTCTAGTGGATCCATCAAGAATCGAACCAAGGACCTTGCGCGGAAGAGGCAGATTCTTTACCACTAGGCCACACGCTGCCCTTGCGTAAACATACCGCGCAATTTCAAAATGTTATGTCCGGTATCCCAAAACCGCTGGAATACAGAGTTGAGTTTTTCGTGATATTCTGCGATTGATCTGTCACATCGAACTATGAACCTACCTTAATGGTCGTGAACCTATACAAAGCTCGAGGACAACGTATACCGTAAACCCTTTCATCACGACAATCCTCATTTCTTTGTACAGGGGCGAGGATGAGGGCTAGAGTTTTAGGGGAAAGGGAGAGGGTTAATGTTAAATGGGTTAAAGGGAGAGGGTTAATGGGGAGTTGTTAAAGGGAGAGGGTTAATGGAAAAAGTTAATGATAGGGAAAGGCACAAAAAATGTGGTCATAATAGTCCTACCCAGAGTGGTGTGTTGAACGAATATACCCACTGCGCACGCTTGCTTTGTTGCACACATCTGCCCACATACCAACATCTCCATGCACAGACCTACATACCGTAAATCCTATAATTAGCCACTGGAGGCTAGTTGTTTTATTCGAGCTTTAGGAGCGTGTATAATCATAAGGGGGGGGGGGGGGCTAATGATAGGGGGATACTGTACATGTACACAAAAAAACACACTCTAAACAAGTGGGTTGGGCCCGGGCTCATTTAAAGAGAGGGGTGTGTGGCTAATCAACTGAAACGCCCCCTAGGAGACGCGCCGATTGTATCCTACAAGAAGAGACCCAATTAGAGGGCTTACGGTATGTAGGATAACGCGGATTCAACAAATGACATCATCAGAAAAAAAAAACATAGTGCGCTCGAATCGCGGCGATCAGAGACTCTGATACTCGACTTTTTTCTGTCCGTTGATTTCCAGGGCCGCCGTGTGCGCCTCTTCGCCGGCGGCGTCGGCGCTTTTGCGAAATAAATTGTTGAAGAGGGCGCAGGGGTTGAACCGCTGCTGAATCACAGCCGTCGCCGAGGAGAACCCGCCATTGCGATTCGCGTCTTCGCCTATTGGCGAGCTCAGCTGGGCTTCTGAATTTGAAAAAGCTAAAGAGTTTGAGCACTGAAGTTTATTTTGCGTTGCCTTGTCTGTCAGCGGCAGGGGAATGGACGCAACACACCGGGCGGAACAAAAAACCACCCACAGAATTGTTCATACCGTTGTAGCCGTTTCGCAGTGTGTCCACTTTGAGAGACTTTCGGATTTCGTCCAAGGGTTGATATCCAGATTGCGACAAATTCACCTCCGAAAGATTCTCACTGAAGGCTGGCTGTTGTTGTTCTAGAACAATGCGCCGTGAGCGTGAATAGACAGCACTGTGATACAAAAATGGAAACCTAAAACTGATACCTACTCTGTTGAAAGTCTTGAGTCTTCAAAGTTCCATTGGATTGGTAGGGGAATTTCAAGTCGCCGGTTGGCTAAAATGTTTTTTTTTTGTTTGTTTGAGGTCCATGCGCTAAAGCAAGTACGTGCACCGCGGCACATACGGATTTCACATGAATCGCTGGCGCCACGTGCGGTGACCATTCGTCCTCTGAGCTGTCGTGATCCGACAACATCCTTGAACGTGCCACCCGTTGTTCAGAACTATCGATTTTCCTTTCCAAAAGCCCTCTCGTACTGTGTTGTACGCGCGCGCCTAAACTAAGGCCTCACAGCGTAGGAGGTGCAATAGGTGTCTCACCACTGCCAGGACGCAACTTTGTGTGTGTGCGTGTGTGTGCCCGCGCTACCTAGCAGTGCGTGCGTGCGCGTACGTGTGTCCGTGAGAGACAGACCGAGCCATGTGCAGAAGCACGCGTCGCGACAATCTTCTCTGAACGGGCGGACGAGGGCGTGGCAGCCACACAACTTCTGACCAACAACGCACGTATGTAGGTACAGGTTATGTAGGCGCTAGGACACCACACGTGCGTGCAGCGTGTTGTGTGGGTTTTGCAAGAGAATGGGTGGGAAAGGCTTTCACAACTGATTTTTGTACACGATGTACATACCTAATACCTATACATACAAATGTACATCATGGTACAGTATGTACACCTGGACGTTCCAACGGTTACTCCGCCGGTGAAGACCGTTATAACGCGAGAAAATTCTGACAATTCAGCGCCGCACCAAAAAATCAACAGCTTTAATTTCAATCTCTCTCTCATCACACTAGCAGGCATCACAATGTGTTCCAGCTTCTCTGGGGCGCTTCTTCAGCTGTCGAAGCGAGGAAGTGCGCCTTTGACACTTTCGGATCGCCTAAGCGCAATTACGCACGTGTGTGTGTGTGTGTGTGTGTGTGTGTGCGTGTGTGTGTGTGTGTGTGTGTGTGTGTGTGTGTATGTGTATGTGTGTGTGTGTGTGTGTGTGTGTGTAAACAATTTTCGCTCAGCACGCGATAATATTCTGGTGCGCCTGCCGGATAGAGGTACAAGGAAGCAACGCACTGTTTTCTCTGCGGGTGTGGGGGTCGATGATCAGTTCCTCGGTGAGCTTATCGATGGGCGCGACCCCGTACGTCTTGAACATCTCCACGTCGCTCGACAGCTCCAGACCCGTGGACTGGAACGACGTCGAGTGTCTTCCAAGGAATGTTAGTGTTTGAGACATTCATTTTTGTAGGCCGCTGGATAGACGCGAGATCTCATAAGCACTGTTCCGAAGCAAAAAAGGGCGTGTAGCACAGCGGGGGAGGGTAGAGGGGAAGTGGGTTTTATTGTGCGGAATGCGCTGGCATGCAATGAGAAAGACGCAATGCCTATAGCGTATATTGCATGCATCCATTCTGAGTTTACCTGCACGGCGGGCAGCAGAAGCAGCAGCTCCGAGAGTCTGTGGAGCGCCCCGGGCCGCCTGTCGACGCACAAGTGAGACTGCAGGTCCGCCAGAATCCCTCGTCGACAGGTATCGATTTGGGCGCGATCCTGCGCTGGTTCGGAATCCCTGAGGTTTGGAATCCCTAGATGCGCTGGTTCGTCTCGAGCAGAACGGCACGCACGCACGCACGCACGCACGCACGCACGCACGCACGCACGCACGCACGCACGCACGCACGCACGCACGCACGCACGCACGCACGCACGCACGCACGCTCGCACGCACGCACGCTCGCACGCTCGCACGCACGCACGCTCGCACGCTCGCACGCACGCACGCTCGCACGCACGCACGCACAGGGACTGAAGAGCAGGACGGCCTTTAGGCAGACCGTCTCCTCCTTCGTCAGCTGGAGAATGCGCATCGGTTTCAGAACATCGTCCAGGATTTTTGTCGTTGTCAAACTGAATTTTTTGTATTGACAATACTGACAATTTTTCGTTAAATACCTATAAGAAAATAAAAAAAAAACTTACTGAAATTCGGGCCACTGCTTGCCTACGCGCGGCAACAGGGTTCCGCCAAACGTGAGCAGATAGTCGTCCGTACACAGGTTGATGTACGACCTAAAGAGATTTCTTTTTCATACACAACATCACGTACCAATCAATATACCTGTACCTATACGCACGCCGCGGAATGTATGTACAACGAGACTCATTGTTGTTGTTGGTGGCAGCGTATGGCCTAGTGGTAGAGAATCGGCCTCCTGCGCGCACGGTTCTGGGTTCGATTCTTGATGAAGCCACTAGATCGAGGACTTCCCTTTCGATAAGTTTTCTGGTGCCATCGCTGTACTAGGAGGCCGTCAATGGCCCATACCCATCTACATGACGCCTTCCCGCCCAGAGTCGCATAATCAGCCAAAGACTTTCGGCAGAATGCCATCTGCAGTCTATGGCGGCGACAGCACGAGAAGACATCTATCGAGTGAGGGAAGTCCTCCATCGAGTGGATCCATCAAGAACCGAACCCAGAACCGTGCGCGCAAGTGGCCGATTCTCTACCACTACGCCATACGCTGCCCACAACAAGACTCACATACACATGCACACGAACAGGCACGCGCACCGATCGCGTCGACGACGTGTAAAATGCTGACGCACCTGTAAGCGAGGCAAAAGACCACTAGGGCGCTAATCCGATTCCGCAGCAACAACGCCTGAAACGACGAAGATACCACCTAGATAAGGCACGCAGCTGCGTTGTTCGAGTGCACGTAAGATGCACTCATGACTATGAGTGCATCTTTCCTGCACTTGCAAGTGCAATCGGTTTGCGTCTAAAATGTATGCTTCAACACCAAAAGAAAAGAAATTTGTTATCTCACAACTATAAGAAAATTCATGGTTTTTTGCTTAAATCGAGCGACGCGACAAAGAAAAAGAGCCAGAGACATTGGTTGGGAAGGACGGCCTCACCTGGTCGGCTAGGTCGAGTGCGCGGAACTGCGGAATGCTCTTGGCCCAGTCGACGATGTTGTGCAGCTGACGGCGCAGACTCTCCACCGCATCGGTGCAGTTGGCCGTCAGCGGCAGCAGCTTCGCGTCCCCGCCCGCGTCCGGGGGCAGGCCGCACAGACCGCCACCCGTCCCCGTGATCACCGTGCATCGCGCCGTCTGAAACTCTCTCACACTGACCATGTTTGGCGGCAGCGCTTGGTCCTAGTGGCAGAGAATTGACCTCTTGCGCCGGCATGGTTCTGGGTTCGATTCTGGATGGATGCACACTAAATCGAGGACTTCCTTTTCAATAGATTTTTCCGTCGCTGCCCAAGATTATTGATGGCGATCTTCACGCGGCTCTAGACGTTAAAGGAGTTAGGTATGGAGATGGGTATGCTCTATGGGCCATTGACGGCCTCCTAGTGTTGCAACGACAACGATCATGTTGGGCTTGTGCCGACTGATGGTGTCACTAGCAAAGGAGCATTCTTTTTTTCGTCAGACCGACTCGCCTTTTCAAAGACGGCCTCCACTTGAAGGAGCGTCTGTATCCATGGCAGTTCTTCTGCGCCAGCATTGTCTAGTTGAGTCAGCTCTTTCAATTCTGGACTTTCCACTAAAATGAATGCGAAGAAAAAAAAACAAAAATAAAGCCTCGTGCTAATAACACTCATGAATTTACCTTGTTCGTGCGTCATGCCGGTGCGGACGCACTTCCAGTAGCGACAGCGCCTGCATCTGCTTCGGTTTTCTGCAATTAAACGATAAATTTTCAAAATTCGTTAAAGTGGTTTAATATCCGTAATCTGGCTGTGGTATACGAAACACTGTTTACATGGATTCGGTCATGAACAGTCAGAAACAAACTCACTAACTTACCGACCTGTTTCGTGTCCTAGCGTTATACCAGGTCATCTACCAGGTGCGTTTATTTGGAGCTACTGTAGGCATTTTAAATTTTGAAGTGCCGGACAACAACAATCAGCCAGGTGAATTGTTGGCGCGTACTTTGACAAAAGCGCTCTCTTTGCGCCCCCACCGCCCGTACACACCTCTGTTGACCTCGCAGCGGTTGTCCTTGATGCAGAGGAGGCTGGTGCCGATCTTGGCGTGGCGCCTGAAGAACGTCTTGCAGCCGAAGCAGCTCACGACCCCGTAGTGCCGACCAGTCGCCTCCGCGCCGCAGATCAAACAGACGGCCGCCGGAGTCGGTGGATGGTGTTGCTGCTCCAGTGACGTCACTTGAAGCATCTCTCTTTTTCTCTCGGTTCACACGCGTCTAGTCTAGCCGAACGCTCTGCTCTCTGCTGTACAACGAGCGAGCGCCTTTACTCTCTGTGAACCGAAGTGATGCGTTATCAGTACCGCTGGCCGATCGAATAGCCCGTTTAATAGCAACAAACGCCCTCGTGGCTCGATCCCTTTGATTTTAATTGGCGCAATTCCACCACACCGTGTAGGCGTAGACGATGTCACACATTAAGGAAGGACCAAAGCACGCGAATAGAAAATAGAACGCATTTGGCGACCGATCGCAAACCACCCTGTACCCGTACTACCGAATTTCTACTGCCAATATAAGCTTTTACTAATCAAGAAACGACAGAAAAGCAAAGCAATACTAACAGAGTCTTCTTCTTTAATCGAGCCGTTTTGAGATGCATGGAGTGCGCCAACTCGAAATGTCGATCTTCAGGATTTCTGGAACAATCCTTGGCCATCCTTACAATCGCGTTCTATTCGGTCGGTTACGGTAGCACCCAGCGTTGGCTAACTCGACGACAGACGGCACCATAGCGTCTCTGATAAGAGTCGGAATGAGCTTGTCAGATGCGCAACAAACAGAGCGTTTTGTTGATGTAGCCGGGTTAACCAAACAAACCGGCGGTGAATCTTCATAGTACCGCTTATGGAATTTTCATAGTGCCACTTATAGAATCTTCATGGTACCGTTTGTGCCACCCTGGCACGGACAGCGAATCCAAATGCCCCCTGATAAGCGACAAACTTTCGCGCACTCCACCGAGGAATCGTCCGCGTGAGCCAAGAGTGCACTTTCGAATTGTTAGGATTATAGATATTCCGACCATATGAAGATTCGATGTCGCATCAGTGCAGCCGGTGTTTTTTAGATTTGTCCCAAAACCGTTTGACAGGTGTCCCATGAAAATTTTCCCCCTCAAAATTTTTCCTCCCCGGGAAAAATTTCATATGATAAAACTCCCCCCCCCAGGAAAATTTTCATATGAACATTTTCCCCCTCGCTATGAAAATGTTCACCCCATTATGAAGAATCTCCCCCCCCTGATCATCGATGTTTATCAAAATTTGCCGGTGCAGATATCGTCAAAGCGTGGACGTGGTCACGCTGCGCTTTTCTACCTGCCCTACCAACAAACAGCATCCAGTCGGGATTGCGGCACAGTATGGAGCACGCTACCGTTGTGTTCCACAACACACACGGATCTTGGAGACGGGCACACCAATGTTGTTGGTGGCTGGCGGTGAAGTCTTCGTGCCCGACAGCCTCCAGAAGTCGCGACTGCCTCGGCGTTTGTTCAAGCAGCTGAGGGAGCTGTACCCGTCACTGAGCCGCAAAGGAGCGTGCGTCAGATTGGTTCCACTTCAAAAGCAGCCAAACGGGAACGACTGCGGTCTGCACGCGGTGGGCACGCGTCTGTGACACACAGATGGCCGAGCGGCAGCACAACCACTACGGAGCGGATTCGAGCTCAGCTCATCCGCTCGTTTGAGCTGGGCTCAATCGTGCCTTTCGACAAGGAGCGCATCAAACACTACCGACCGAGAAAAAACGCGAAAGTGCAACTGTAAATGAACTGCAACTGCAACTGTTGCACAGTGTGGTTGTTTTACACTTATCTTGATCGCTCCAGATGATTTGTTGCTTGCTAACGTGTAGGTGTTGTATAGGCGTGTGGACAAAGACGAATTACAATGTTTGTATAGAGATTTCCACAATTCTTTCGGGGGAGGAAAATTTTCATAACGGGGGGAACATCTACATGGCTCGGGGTGACAATTTTCATATGAAAATTTTCCCGGTGGGGAGAATTTTCATGGGGGAAAATTTTCATGTGACACCGGCTTGTTGCGGCCTACGGAAGCTCAGCGACTTCAGCATCATGCGCAAGCGACGCTTGTACGCGACACAATTTCGTCGGCGCTGACGTTTTTTGGCCGAAGATATGTATGCACCTATAATCATACTCAGGTGCGATTCGTGTAGTAAGCACCTCAAGTAGAGGAACTTCTGCCAAATTTGGGGCCGGAAGCACCTTCGCTGAAGTTTGATATGCGCATTCACATTGTGGGCGACCAATTCAATCGGATGTAACACGCGCACAGACAGAGGGCGTCGCCGTGACAACACTTAGTCGTAACTTGGACGTCGGTGTTGCGAGAGAGTGCATAGTGACTGGATGCAGCCATAAAGCGGCTTGGTAACTGATCAACTCAAAATCTGATGAAGCTGTTACGTTTGTTTCCAACACAGAGGATGTTTCGCGCGCCTTTTCATATTCAACAAGTATTCATCCTTTCGCAGCTGTGCCGTTTTCCCGCATAATCTGCGTAAAAAGTAGTTGGAAAGCTGCTCTTCTTTGTTGCCTTATGAAAGCGCACGAGGCTCTCAGGCGAAACCATTTTTCAATCCTTCAACATGGGTCGCGTCCTCAAACTCTGCGCTTTTGCGCAAGTCTTGGGCTTGGCACTACTAGACCAACGAAACCCGCCAGTGGCGATTCCCAGAGTGCGACCTCCACAGGTTGAGCGATAGTGCGTTTTTGCCAAAGACGACGTGACGTGACGTGACGCAATCGTGTTTTGCCTGAACGAGTTGTAGGAGTCAAGTAGATTCGATATTGGCCATCCCGTTCAATGCGTAATTGTTTAAAGTCCGCTGTGCACGTGTCTGAGCATCTTACTGCTTGTTAAGGCGGTGGAAGAGCTATAGGAGGCGCATTCTATGTGGGTTTCAAATTTCGAATCACAGGACTGAACAATTTTGGCGCTCTACACTGGCATATTGCTCCGACACTCAAACCAACTAAAAAAAGTTCCATCACCAATCTCTCCATGACCGCTCAAACTAAATGCCGCAGTTCTATTTGTTCACATGCACACACGCATACAGTGTCCCAGCCTCGCGGAGCTTCGTGCTCAAGCGTCCCGACGGACAGGGGACGGCACGCAGGTCGGCGCCGACCGTCGCCGACACATCGTCTGCGCGCCATCCGCCGATCTGTTTCGATATCAGCGACTGGGGAATGTCCTCGTCAATGGAGAGACGCGTAAGCTGCCCTGCCCCCACTGCTTCAGACGAGTCATCTTTGCAGTTCAATATGCGCGGAGTCATTTTAATAGTTTTGGCAAAACTGTCGCACTGCGAGGAGCTGACGGTGGAATCCTATCTGCTGAAAGGCAACAACGTCACGCTCAGTCGTTTGCTGAAGTGAGTCGGCGTGACGTGATATAATCTGCGCAATCGTTAATAGTGCATCACCCACCAATTCAGTAAACATGTTTACACGTACAGGGTGTATCAAAACTATATGCTCCCCCCCTAGGGAAATACTGGTTGGACGGATTTAGCTGAAATTTAACATAGATGTAGGCCAAACAAAAATACATGACCAAATTAAATTTCACGCAAATCGAACAACCGAGCTTCGAGATAGGAGCAATCATCTAAGGTACAGTGAACAAAAAAGTTGGTTTTGCGTAAAAACATTACTGTGTGTTTTATGGCAACGATTTCTCATTGAATGTGTAAACAATTGTTGTAAACGAGTGTCGAGGGCCATGTCGCGCTTACGAAAGGTCAACGACACTGACCAAGTGCGTCTCGTCGATGAAGGAGCTGCAGTCACTTTCTGAATGCACTCGACACAGCTGCACAGTTCATCACCAGAAATTGAGTGGCTCAGGCCTCAGAAGCTGTAGCGATTAGAACAATGGGTCACCGAGCACTGGAACAGAGAGCTGCATGACTCGGCCATCACCGACCGATCTGACGTCGACCCAGCACTGCTGATTCTCCAAGAAACGTGTGCAGTGGTGAAAACAGCAAGAATTTTCACTGTACCTTGGATGATTGCTCCTATCTCGACGCTCGCTTGTTCGATTTGCGTGAAATTTAATTTGGTCATGTATTTTTGTTAGGCCTACATGTATGTTGAATTTCAGCAAAATCCGTCCAACCAGTATTGCCCTAGGGGGGAGCATATAGTTTTGATACACCCTGTACATACTAACGTAAATTCAAATCAACAACAGGTCACCGATTCAGCTGCATGGTTTATCACTGCAAAGTGCAGATGAATATGGATGGAGTGGGAATTATGGCGCAAGATCGCAGGCGGCTCGGGAGCGCGGAATCGCTGGTGCCTCTGGAGATTAACGGCACCATTTGGACTGGATATATCAGATTCTCCAGTGAGCAACGCAACAGTACAACCCCACAACACAACCTACAAACGCGTGAGCCGCACAGGCAATCGACAAGACTGTGGAGACCGCTCGTGCGACTTCCAGAAGCAAAACGTCTTTATGTGGGCCCCAGGAGCAAAACTGGCCGCCGCCAGGAAACGCTGCGCCAACGACCAGACAGAGGTTGGCTGGCATGGCATACGTTGCGTGAGAAATTTCCCGGTGGATTGACGGAGTGAGCATTCAGATCGTGCCTGTGCCTCGCGAAGCGGATGCCGCTGAGAGCGAAACGACTTTCGAAGTGTCAGGGAGTGCAGCGATTTTCGTCAACAACAATCCCAGCGCAAGGGAAGGACCGCCCACTTTCGAGCGCCGCCGCGGCGGTGGAAAACGAAGTACATAAGCAAAGCAAATGCATTGAGATGGGTGGATTCTCGTCATGTGCGTGTTGGGTGTGGCGAAAAACCACGCTCACAAGTGAGTGACGAAGGTAGTTAGTTCGTTGGTGCACGAAACGCAAAAATTGCAAGACCCTGAACAGGCTGCACGTGTGCAGCGCATATAGAGCGCTCTGTACACGCTAAGACGGCCAGCGTACGGTACGCGCGAGATTCAACAAAATAATGGAGCGGTCAAGCCTTCTTGGCGGCCGTCTTCCGCTTGGCGGGCGACTTGGCGGCCTTCTTGGTCGCGGGGGACTTCTTGGGCTTGGCGGCCACCTTTTTGGCTGGGGACTTCTTGGCGACGGGCTTCGCTGCGACCTTCGCCTTCTTTGCGGGCGATTTCTTCACCGCGCTGGCGGCAGGCTTCTTCGCCGGCGATTTCTTCGGCTTGGCCGCTGAAATCGAAGAAAACATCCGTATTCTGTCCGACTGTCGTCGAAATTTAGCGCGGTCAGCAAAAAAATTTTTGAGGCGCCTACTCTGACCTGCTTTAGGCTTGGCCGGAGCCGCCGCTGCTGTCTTGGCTTTAGGCTTGGCGGCGGGTTTCGCCTTGCCGGCGGCCTTAGGCTTGGGCGGAGCGGCCTTCGGCTTCTCGGCGACCTTGAAGCTGCCGCTCGCGCCCGTGCCCGAGATCTGCTTCAGCTGGCCCTTTTGAACGCCCTTCTTCAGCGCCTGCTTGAGGTGCGCGTTCACCTGTATGGCGGAATACATTGCGCAGTAGTGCGTTTTTTTCTAACACCAAATATTCCGAGCTTACCGAGTTCAAATTGTCGCCGACTTTGTAGGTCTGGCAGATGAATTTGAGAACGGCGGGCCGGCTGCTGCCCTTGGGCTCCTTGAGCGCCACGATGGCCGCCTTCACCATCACGTCGTACGTGGGGTGCGCCGCTGGTGACTTCGGCTGAATTTTCAAAACTATAATATTTTTGCTAACAACCGCGCAGTGCAGTAACTCGAAACAGACCTTCTTCGCGGCGACTGCCGCCTTCTTCTTGGGCGACTTCTTGGCCGGCGAGGCGGCGGCAGCGGCGGCTGACTGCTGGGGGTCGGTCGACATGTTTTTTCTCGACTTTGGTTAGGATCAGAACAGAAACGACTCGCAAGGCAAGGTTTGAATGGGAGCGGAGTCGGGTTAACCGGCACGCGGTCGATTCGTCAAAGGCTGAAGAGAGGCTGCCAAGTATGGTGGAAGGGGTGGGAGGAGGCGGGCTTTGAATGCCGCCGCCTAGGCGCGGCGAACCGCTCGTCCGTCCCGCGCTGCCGAGCGAATAACAGAGTGGCGCTCTCGGATTTTGTGTTAGACCTGCGCTGGATTTTTTCCAATTTCTCCATCAGCCGCGATTGAAACTCTACGAAACTTTGCACATTGACGGAAAACAAACTGGACCAGGCCTAGTGAAAAAATGGCGTCAATCGATGCAGAGCTTGACAAGATATCGCGGCAGAGAGCGAATGGCTAGGTCACGGGACAAAGAGCGAGGTGCATTGATTCCCCGATAACTAATGATATTGCAGTTGGAATTCAGCAATTTTTGTCAGACTAATAGCAAACCTATGGGACAACGTGTTGGCCAATTTTCGTCGCATTGCGTCGCGAGAGTCGCGAACGACGGCCTTCCAAACCTATCGAGCTAAACACACATTCTGGGCCTATGTTTTGTGTGTCGTCCGAAATGAACCCCGCAAACTGCTCCAACATCAAAAGCAATCACTGTCAGCTTTCGCAGAGCTGTTCAAAAAGTAATCGGCCGTTTGTTTTCAAAGTTTTACATGTATTTCCAATGTTTATGCCGAGATACGGCTCGCTATTCTGGCCGTCGTTTCACCACTGTGGGTAGCGCGTGACTATAGGGGACGCCTGCCGCCGAGTCGCACTCTAGTCAACGCAGGCAATTTTTCAAAACTTCAGTAGCAAGCTTTTTCCTTTTAAATGTAAACATTTCACAACAGCACTACTACACAACAATGGCAAATAAGAGCATTGCCGGTGTCGTATCCCTCTTCCTCCCCCATCCCAAAACATCCCCCCGGATAAACTGGGATATCACAGACCATCCGGCCGGATGAAGTAGGATAAAATAGGGTATCCTACTTCCTCCCCCCTTATCCCAAAACATCCCCCCTAAAAAATTGTGAACTCTGCCAGACAGTGTGAGCGCCGTGAACGCAGTGCTTAGCCACCACGAACTTCTGACGTTTGGTCGTAACTTTCTCAACTATTTCTACATCTAGGCGTCGTGTGCAAACTTATTCTCAATGGCTTCTTACAGCTGTTCAATAGAATTTGCGACTGATCGTAGACGATTCCCTTGATGCCCCGAATTGAGAAGTCAACGAAAGTGACATCCAGTGACCTTGAAGGGCAATAAATCAAATTAATCGTTAAATCAATCATTAAATCAAAATTGAGGTGATTTTTGATGTTACACCAAAACAGTTCAGTTCAAGGGCCAAATAAGCTAATAAATATCGTTCATCAAAGTTGAACAATTCAATACAAGTGCATAAAAATTCAACAATTATTCAGCTGGATACCCCCCAATGATTCAAGCATTAAGGCACATTCTCTTACGTCGCCCAGACAATGAGAGCGTCCATTCCTCCTTGCCCAAGGCCCATTCGCCCAAGACGACGCCCTGCTACTCAGCTAGTACTCGCTATCGCATGCAACGCTTTTTTTCCTAGCGCCTTCGTCCTAGCCCTTTTGCCTTAGCGCGTTCGTCGTAGCGCCTTAGCGCGCGAAAGATTGAAGGCAAAATGAAATTCAAAAAATCAAAACAATGTTCGCCAATGAAAGTGCAGCGACAACAGCTCCGTTCCTGTGACGATGTCGAAGGCGACTGCAATAGCGCGTAGCCCACAGTCGTTGCTGTTGCGCTGCCGCTGCAGAGGCACAGCGAGCACGTGTGGGTCGCTGGCGCGCGTGGATCCAAACAGCTCCAAGCGCAGTGGTGCGCTAACGACAGTCTTCTGGAGGCTGTCGAAGAGATAGACGCGCTTGCCCAGCAAGCCCACCAGATTTTACTACAACTTTGAAATATCCAACCAGTCAAACAGCTCATGCGCCCAACGGAGACAAGCCATGCATGCGGAGAACATCCACAGAGATCGAGATTGCCTGATTGAGATTACAAACCGAACATAACATAGGGGGAGTTTTTGGAAAGGGGGAACCAAACTTTGGTGATAAGGGGTTGCGTAATCGGCGAAGCGAATCTCGGCGCGCAGTTACAATAAACGGAGGCACTGCTGTTTTAAGCGTGTCGTACGAACGCAATAAACGGATGGACGGAGAACGGACGAAATATTTGCCACAATGAAGGAATTCACGGACATGCAGAAAAGGGCATTCCATCACGACCCATTCCCCGCCAAAAAAAAAAACAAAAAAAAACCACAAAAACAAAAAAAAAAAAAAAAAATAAACCAAACACCACCAACCCCCCAATTCCCCCGGGGGGAGGAACTGGGATATCCCCAAACATCCGGCCGGATGGTTTCGTGGGGGGATGAAGAGGGATGCAACACCGGCTCGCCCAATTGGTCTAGCGAAAGTTAAGTTACCCATTTTGAAATTTGAATCTCCAATACATAGACGATGCACACTGTGGATGGAGATGGAGCAACAGACCAACCGTTTTACAATGACGGGTGTATAGGATGCACGGAATGCACGGAAATAAAATAATTGCCTCAAATTTGACGTGCAAATCCGTCCTGTAAGGCGGATGAGTTGCTCTTTTAATTAAAAAATGTCGACCCTCACCCCGTTCCTCCTTGATTCGACAAGTAGTAGTGGTGGCTGAACTCTGCAAATTCATCTAGAGATCAACAACTCTCGAAATTGTGTAGCCTACCCGTCTTCAAACCTTGCACATTCCCCTCACCGTCCGAACACCTGCAAGCAAGTAGGTGATGGATAACCTGCCCGCCCCCGAGATCAGGGCGCGTATGCACAGTCAAAAATCTAGCCTAGCATTTGCTTGAGTCTTGAAGATTCGAGCACGCACTTGTCTAGCCGTATGCACAGTCTAGCAGATGCTTCAGTCTAGAGTAGCGTCTACGCATTTTTAATGAATAAAAGGGAAAGTGAAGGCCAAGAAAGCTCAACTTCCCTTGTCTGAAGCTCAAAAAGCCTAAAAAAATCTCAAGACAGCCTAAGACTCAAGCTCAAGACAGCTCAATATCAGTCTAGGTTGTTTTTCTTGAACGCTAAATTGTAACTTTGTTGTTAAAAAGGCTCGGAGATGTGGGCAACAGCAGAGAGATTCCCGCTTGCACGTGTGGTATGCGTTCATTTCAATCGCTCTCGTTATTCACTGATGTCTTTCCGTTTTGTTCCAAAAAACACCCAGTGCGACATCTATGTGGGTCAGAGTGTCCAGCGCATGCCGAACATTCGTGACTTCGGTAAGGCTTGGCTGCCGCTCGACATGTACATAGATTAGATCTGTACACAGTGTGTCTATTTAGTCTACAATGCAACCAGCACCCGCTGGCGTTCTGTCAGCTGCGTGTGCCTGATGTGTACTACAGTACAATACGGACCCTACAAGCACTGCCTCCCCACACCCATCTCGTGATATAAACCGGTACAACTCCCCATTGTTGAGTGAGTGAATAGAGTGCTACACGCGGAGAGAAGTTTGCCTCCAGTAACAAGTATGTACAGTAGGTACCGTAAATCCCCCAATGAACGCCTTGGCCGTTCAACCCACCTTATACCCTGGGCGTTCATTCGAGGGGGGAGGGGCGTTTAGATTTAACCACTGATGGCGTTGCAACAATGCTGTGCAGACCCAATAATCGTGAGCTAAACTTGAAAATTTTGCGGTTATTAGTGCTAATCGCCTTATTCGTTGAGTTTCTCATTGTGAAGAAACCTCAACGGCTAAAAAGGTACCTCCATCAACACACAATAACAAATGTTCATTTCGTGTTATAAACCATACAACGAAATGCACTGTATTAACAACAGCAGTTCGCACTTGCACCCGCTTCTGATTCTGACGTGTCACAATTTATAACCCTAGCGTTGAGCATGCACACACGTCTATCAGACAGGAAGACCATTATACAGTGTTGAGTCGATTGGCCCAGAGGTCAAGAAACTTCCGAAAAGGCGCGTCGACACTTTTCGCTGTCATCTTTTGACGGAGTAAATCGGCGAGTCGCAAGCCACGCCACCGCCCACCTACAGTTCGATACGCATACTGCGGATGTTGTTGTTTGGCTGGTCATTGAATAGGCTTAGTTGTTGGACACACACTTCCGTATGTACTATTGTACCGTAAACCCTACGATTAGCCCTCCCCTCATAGTTTACCCCCCCCCCCCCCCTACAATTAGCCCCTTCATTCCCCCCCCCCCCCCCGGAAAATGATTCTTTTTACATCCCACCCCCTCCCTTGAGTCACCTTCCAACGGCCAAAGTGGGTGTGCGTTCGGCATGTGCACGTGAGAGTGTGCGCACGTGTGTGCGTAGTACCCATATGGTACCCACAAAATCCCTTCCAAGAAACCAGCGGCAGAAGGAAAACAATTACCCCCACCCAGCTGGCTAATTAGAGAATTTAGTAATTTGGCAATCTTAATTAGGGAATTTATCGTATTGTGCGTGCACGTACGTGAAACGTACCGTTTGCTATTGATGCTTGTGTCGTTGTGCTTTCCAGTCTATCCTCGCTCGCTGTACAGTTGGCGCACGCTGTGCCGTTGTCGACCCTGGGCAGGTAGGTGACAATCGCCACTGTCAAGCCCACCGAAATAATGACGACGACGCCGACCAGGCCGACTATCGTGAGGTTCGCTTTCAAGTTCGCAGTTGAATTCGAGTCCGAATTCATGTCCGAAAAAATCGCCAACAGCGGCGCGTCGTTCCGCTAATGTCATTAGCCGGCTCCGGCGCTTGTTTTTGTGACCAACGCTCGCAACGTGGGAAGATAACTGAATCGTGCGAGAAGGCGGCTTTCGGGCGGGTATGAAAAGCTTACGACAAAAGGAGACAGTCACAGGCGCCAAGTCGTGTGCATTGCGCACCTACCTACCTACATCAAGTACAGAGTGAAAGTATTTGTGTCCCGCTCTTGCTTGAGCGCACGCACGAACACCCCTAGCATAGGCATAGAGGACACGCACGCACGCACGCACGCACGCACGCACGCACGCACGCACGCACGCACGCACGCACGCACGCACGCACGCACGCACGCACGCACGCACGCACACACTGTATGTCCATACATGCGTCAGGTCTCCCACCCAACGCGGCGCGCAAAGAACCGCGGCAAAACATGCAAGCGTATACGTATCCCACACATGTATGTAACCATGGACCTTTCCCACAAGCGACCCACGCTTTCGAATGCGACGGCGTCGTTAGCGGAACGACAAACGACTGCTGCTGACTGACGCAGCCTGCTTTCTTCGCGACCCAATGTTGCTTGTGGCGCCATAGATAATCGCCAATCTCAGGACGTACACACTACATGGAACACGTCTTTACGACTGGCGTGACGCCAACCCACACCAAAAGGAAGCCGCTTTACGCGTTAAAGGAAGCACTTTACACGCATAGGGTGTTCCATAATAACATGCTCTACCCCTCACCCCCACTCCAAGCAGGAGAAGTGGCGAACCAATTCTGTCGAAGGGCAGGGTAGGCAAGTGCAGTTCAGCAAAAACCGTGAATAGTTGCGTAACACTGGTCTTTGTATTCATTGGTGAAACTGGTGAGCACAAGAGCTTGAAAAAGAATTTTGCCATCGCCCGAGCGTGCGTGCGAAATTTCGATTTCAAATTTTTCTCCTTTTATCACGCCTCTATACACCGTCACGCGTTCTAGTGATCGGACACACACAGCACAACAGCCAGGGTGCGGGGGGGGGGGTGGCGACAGTCGACAACCAAACGGTTTCGAGACAGAGAGAGAGATTGCGAATTGATCACAGCTGTTTTCGGACTTCCTCCAACTGATTAGTTAAAACGGCTCTACCGAACGCGCACAGACGACGTTTAAGACAACGCTGACACCGGAATGGCAACGACAGGGGGGAACACGTGACAAGGCGAGCGGTTCCCGATGCCTTTTTGAACACTGGAATGCGCTGATCTCGGCGAGAAAATCGCACAATGTTCTCCAGACATCGCATGGCGCAGTAGGTGAGACAGAATATAGAAGCGACAATGCTAACACCGAAATCTACACAACTTGCAGAGGGCACAGAGCGGCTACGATGCGCGCGTCCCTGACGCTCAAATAGGTAGTCGCCACGTAGGCGATTATTCTCTAGAGTAGAAAGGATTAACAGAACCGTATGTAAATAGGTACGCATACTGTATGTATTGCTGTTCCGCACACAGACGACAAAGGTAGACAACAACTTCTTGTTTATAGAAGTGTCGAAACACAAAAACGGCCTTTTCAGAGAAACAAAGGAATCGGACTGCGCAACTACATACAACTACGGTATGTAGCTTATCGGTGTTTGGTGTGTGTTAACTTATGACTGTAGAAAATGATTGCAAACAATTACTTTCCAAACGGCAGAAAGCTCTTGATCTTGTCTGTCACTTCTGAAATTGCACGCTCGGGTTTCAACCCTCAAGTTTAAATAAATTGAAGTTCAAATGCACCTGTGACCGCAGTCTTAGCTTTCTCCACGTGCTCAGTAAGGCCCAGCTGACCGATTATGCCTAAGAAATTCCACTGTCTTTCAAAAAATTAAAAGAAATAATAATAGTAATAAAAGCATGGAACTTAAGGCAACCGCCCCAGCACAACTCACTTTCGTCTTCAGCTTTCTTCTCCGCAGCCAGCTCTTCTGGACTTTTCGTTTTCATCGCTCCAATTGACATCGGATTCGACGGACCACCGAAACCCATGTCTTCTTTCTTGGAAATGTTGTACTGAAACCCAAAAAAACTGCGTGCGTGCGTGCGTGCGTGCGTGCGTGCGTGCAAGAGTGCGCGCGTGCGTGCGTGCGCTCTGGCACGGTGCGTGCCGTGCGTGCATGCGTACCCGCGTGCGTGCTTGCGTTCGTGCTCTCGTGCGTGCGTGCGGGCGTTCGTGCGTGCTGGCGCGCACCTTGTCGCGTATGCCCTGACGCATCTTCTCTCGCTCGGCCTCGACCTTGTCGTGCTTGTGCCGTCGCGCCTCCTCGGCCTCGCGTCGCGCCTCCTCCTCCTCAAGCTCGGCTTCGGTCTTTGCCCGACCCTGCCCCCCGCCCTCCTCGCCCGCGAACTTGTCCAAGCCGCCTGAAATGAATAGAAATGAGTCACCAAATGAAAGTAAATGACACCAGCCCCCCCCCCCCTCCAAGTTGGACGCCATGTCAAAATCACGCCCCCAAGCGCACCTGTGATACCGCTGCGCAACTTTAGAATCGTTTTCACGCCCGACATTTTCGCAGTGGTTTTTTTCTATAGCTGGGCTATGGGGAGAGCCTGCTCTTCGACGATAGCGACAAATTCGCTTAAATTCGCAGACACTGCTTTAAATGTACGGACTGGCCCCACGAGCTGGGCCGATCGAAATCCAAATATATTCCTGTTCTCCTTGGCTGTGCGGTGCGTCGTCAGCTATAGCGCTGAGCGTGGCGACACGACTGGAAGGGAGAAAAAAAATGGCTTGGCGTAGGCGGGGGTGGGTGACTGGCTAATGGAAGCGCGGTTGGGCGGCACAATGGGTCGGCGATTGGCGCTCGCGTGTGCGCAATTACAACGATCCCCTCTCGCTGTCTGTGTGGCTACGGGTATAGGTATTGGTATGCAATGACAGGACGGAGCAGTCCAGCCACCAGCATCGGCAGAACCGACGAACAGCTCAGTCAACACACGCGGTCACGTACAATGTATGCGAACGATCAACAGGCGGGAGGGTAGGTATGTATTGTAGGTAGGTACTAGCCGCTTCAACTCAGGACTCCTGCTTGCAAAGTACTCCAAAGTGGTTCAGTATCAATATTTTTTGTCCTCAGTAGTGTCTCATCATCAATACAATGTGTCATAAAATCATGCTGCGAATGCTCAGTTGAAAAGCAACAATGACGAATATGTAAAGTGCTGCAGCAAAAGCCAAAGGAAGTCAACCAATGCAACCAATGCACTTCTGCAATACAGGAAAACGTTTTACTGTTTGTTGCACCTTGTTTGTTGCAACGCTTTATTCTTGCGTCCAGTCATTACGTTCGATAGTAAAAATTTGACACTATACCATCTTGGGCAGACACCATAAATCCCATATTTTGTGGCGGCAGGCTAATTGTTTTAATCAGCCCTTCAGAGCCAGCTAATAATAATTGCTTTTTTTGTAATCTGCATGGTTGCTCGCATATGTTCATGCATCGTGATCTGCAGGCGCAGTGCTGCTGCTTCCCGATCGGCTTGTGCACGCGCCGCCGACTGCTCGGTAGTCTGCTATAAATAGGTAATTGCACCGCAAAACAGTTGAGCGCCATTGAGAAACTAAATAATACACTTCTTCTGAAGCTCCTTGACCGCTCTGTAGAACTCGTCGAAATTTGTGAACGGCCTCTCTTCCTCTTGGAGCGACTTGCCAAAGCGGCGCTCTCATCCTGCCTGCTTGTGCAAGGCCTCTGGACCTGCTCTAAGCTAGGATCGCTGTCCGACGCTTCCAATTCCCTTCCGGCACGCTGTGGGTGGACGATTTTCGGCAGGCTTGGGCTTGAGTCTTCCTTACGTCGTTTTTTTGGCAAAACACAATTGTTGCGTCCGCATCCGCTGCATCCGAAACCAAAGCTAAGTCTAAGCCTAAGCGAAGCATAAGCCTAAGCCAAAGCCAAAGCCAAAGCCTAAACATGGACTGGACTACAGCAAAGTCTGGACTAAGCCTAAAATTAAGATAGTGTTCATCGGACGCAGCGAACGCGGACGCATCAATTGTTTTCAGCCGTTTCAAACACCAAACAAAAAAACTAAAACAACGCACCACTAAAACAACGCACCACTAAAACGCTAACACGCGTGCGTGCGTGCGTGCGTGCGTGCGCGTGTCCGTGCGTGCGTGCGTGCGAGCGTGCGTGCGTGCGTGCGCGTTTTCGTGCGTGCGTGCGTGCGTGCTTGCGTGCGTGCGCGAATCCGTGCGTGCGTGCGTGCGTGCGTGCATGCGTGCATGTGTGCGCGTTCGCATAGGCATATGTTCGGGCTTTTTTACCCTCAACTTGAGCCATATTCCGTGCGTGCATGCGTGCGTGCGAGCGTGCGTGCGTGCGTGCGTGCGTGCGTGCGTGCGTGCGCGAGTCCGTGCTTGCGCGCGTGCGCGTGTGCGTGCTTGCGTGCGTTCGTGCGTGCGTGCGTGCTAATGCGTGCGCGCATGCGTGCGTGCGTGTGCGTGTAATACAAGTTTTCATAGCATTGACACCTGCAAAACACAGTAAAAAATAATAAAAAGTTCGAAGTTTTTATAGCATAAAACGTGCAAAACAAAAAAGTTATAAACAAAAAAGTTACAAGTATTTTTATGGCAGAGGTTTGATCCCAGGACCTCCAGAAAAGTAACGTACATCATAACCACTACGCCATTGATCTGTGTGAAATGGTTTTCTAAACACTTCTGATAAGTCAGAAGCACGCATAAAATGCGCTGTATTATCATATAATTTATTTATATTTGCATAACGCATGGATTATGACAGCTTCAGTAGTGCCACTCTTATTTTGATGGTAAAATGTGCCAAGCAAGCTTAACTCAATCCATCCAGCAGAACTCTGTGCTGCATTGCAGACAGAACCCACAAACAGTCATACTACTGTAGAAAAGGATAATGCCATATCTTGTCACTACTGTAGCGGATTGGAAAACGAATGCCAGATTCGTGATCACCACGGTCGATTACATATATCCCAAGCAGATTTGACACTAAATTCTCAAATTCGATCAAACACAATTTGCATATTCAATGCGTCGTATCTTGCGATTACGGTATCACACCGAAAAACGGATGTGATATTCGTGATCAGCACGGTCGCTTACATATATCCCAAGCATAATTGACACTGAATTCTCAAATTCGATCAAACACGTATGCGAAATTTGCATAACTCACGGCTTACGGTAGCTATCGCAAATCCGGCCCTTAAATGACGGTGAAGTTTCCCACGGCAGGTTCATACAAAATTTCAGCTCAATCCATCCAGCACAACTCTCTGCGCTGCGTTGCACACAGACAGACAGACAGACATTGTGCTTTAGTAATATAGATAGGCACCTATGTACGTAGTATCGATCGCCAAATGGCTTCATGGTGTCACGGTACTGTGTACAGTCGTCCAGTCGTTTGCATCTGTGTGACGCGAGTGCTGATCGAAGAATAAACAAAAATAACCTTACTCGCCAGGCTAAGTCCGTCTGGGTAGCTCCCCCCCGTCCAAGCAGTCCCCCACCCCCTGACGAAATCAGATTGACGAGGCGCGAGTTTCGGCAAGCAAAAACTTGTTCGCATCTAGGCACGGGCACTACATACATGTGCATACGCTGGCGGATAGCAGTTCCTCCACAGTTGTGCGTGGCCCTGGATGGTGGAGTGTGTAATTCGCGCACCTACGTGACACCGCGCCGACGCGCACTAGTACGCCGCTTCAAGCGACGTCCTGGGAGGCAGGGTATACAACTCGAAATGGCCGTGCCAACGTACAACGCTGCCACCGATGAAGTGTACGTAGACGAGCATCGCCCACTGGTGCCGACTGCTGCAGGGGACGCCAGGAGGCGCTACGTCAACCTGCTGGCCTACTTCTTGCTGGGGATCACCAACCACTTTACGGTCTACGGAGTCATGCCCGCCTCGTTCGACCTCTTGGCCGAATTTGGCGGCAGCAGGGACTCCGGAATTTCGCAGAACGCGACGACCACCACCACCACCACCACCACGTCCCCGGACCTGCCCGACCATGTGGTCTGCAACCCCATAGCGACGGGCACCGTCCTCTTCGTGCGCGAGACAGTCATGATTCTGACGAAGCTGACGGCGCCCTACCTGCTCTACGAGGTGCCCCTTCTGGTCAAGGCCTACGCGGCGGTGGCCGGCAACGTGGCCACCTGCCTCCTGCTGCACTTCTCGCGGTGGAGGTGCGTGTTCCCGCTTTTCAGACCAATTTTTTTGCCGAAAATCTCCGAAATTTAGCTGGCTAACCATCGCAGCGTACGGCCTGGTAGGTGCAGCGTTTGGTCTCGGAGAAACGACCTTCCTGTCGCACACGTCCGCTTTCCCGGCGGAGGTGGTCGGCGCATGGAGCGCCGGCACTGGGGCCGCAGGATTCGCTTCAGGACTGGCTCTTGCGCTCCTTTTTGAGAATTTGTTGCTATGCGGATTTTTTGTAATTTTGATGACATCTGTCCAACCGTTGCGCAAGCCAGTTCCAATGCAGTCTTTTTCTACGCATCGTTTACGGATCCCAATATTTTCAACCTGGCACCTCGGACCGTTGTTCTTCTCATGACAGCGGTGCCCGTCATCAATGGCTTGACGATTACCGTTCTCAAACCGCCGGCGGCCATCGCTGAGCCCATCGAAATCACCGTTCCGATCGATGACGCCGAAAGGCTGCGGCGGCAGCAGCAAGACAGTTCGCAGCGAATTTTGCCGAATTCTTTAAAAAACCGCCTCCTCTTGACCGGTCCGCTGTGCCTCAAGTTCATGTTGCCAGTCGGTCTCGTGTTCTGCGGGGAATACGCCATAAACCATGGCCTGACCGAGCTGATTTTCGTCAACCCAGACGACGGTGGCATGCAACTGAGTCGGTTTATTCAAAATCTTCAATTGGTCTTCAAAATGTCGATAAAATGACTTTGAATGTTCATTCAGGCCACGCCCAGCAGTTCCGCTGGTACCAGACGCTCTACTTTTTCGGCGCGTTCGTCACTCGAGCGTCGATCAAACTAGTGAAGCTGTCGACGACCGCGCTGCAAATTCTGCCAATTCTTCAGATGGGCAACGTGCTATTCTTTTCGCTAATCGTATTCAACATTATAGGGCCACCAGCGATACTCATTCTATTCGCCGTTGTTTTGTACGAGGGGTTTTTGGGCGGCGCTTCCTACGTCAATACCTTCCATAAGATCCACACCACTGTGAGGACGGAAGTCAAGGATTTTAGCCTGGGAATTACCTGCATCGCCGACTCGACAGGCGTTCTATTTGGAGCTGTATTAGGAATGTTGATCCATAGGCTAGTGTGCGGATACTAAACCCCGTTGTGCGTCTCTGACTGATGCGGCCAGCCCGCCAGCATCAAAGGATTTCGTCAGAAGACTATTTGGGCTGTCGGAGTGAAATTTGAAAAAAAATCTGTTTCGACACAAACGCGCAATGCGAAAACGCAACTGACAAACCGTCGAGGTTGGCCGCGTTGGACATCGCCTGGCCCATCAGCGCCTGACCGACCATCGCATTCATTTTCGTTTCTGCTTCTTCTTTTCACGAATTTCTCGGCAATACCAAAAGGCGTACGCACACGCGCTCTCCTCCGCCTCTTTCCGCTCTTCGGAGGCCGACACGGACAACGGACTCAACGCGGGTCGACTTTTTCTTCGTGTGTCGTCTTCTCGCAAAACAAGCTTCTCCTGCGGGACGCGCGGCGACGACGACGACGACGCAAAAGTGAATTCCACCCGCCCGAAATGGGTTCCCGGAGCCAAATTTGCGGAGAACTGCCCGCGCCGGTCGAAGCCAATCACCACCGTCCCAGGGCCGTCCCCCCGCCGACGACCCAACTCTCAAAACTCTAACCCACCTGTCACTTCGCTGAGCTTGTTGCCGACCACTTGTTTCATGATGAAGCCGGCCATTGTTGGCCGAGCTTGCTCGAAGTCTTCTTATCCGGAGATTTTGTCGGCGCGCTAGGCTGCGTCCTCGGACGCCGAGCTGTCGAGCTGGGACGGACGGACGGACGGGCGGACGGACGGACGGACAAGGCTCCTCTGCCCCGGGAAAGAGCGAGCAAGCGGGAACGAGAGAAGACGGCTGACTGGCGCGAAAGCGACACTGAGAGAGACGGAGACTCTTAGAGACGACGCCCCTGGAACCAAGATGGAATTGATGATGGCGACCGCCGCCGCGGCCGTCGGAATCGAGCGTCGCGCTCGCGAGGGGCTGGCGCGTCGTCGCGCTCGTTGATGTCAGGCTTACGGGGGCCGAGGCGAGACCGAGACGCGGGGAGCGACCGGGGGCTAAGGCGCTTCCAGCAGCTCTCTCTCTCGCTCTCGTTGCCGGTCTCTCCGTCCAGCGCCTCGCGCAGCCTATCGATTTTGTCGACGCCGCCCCTTATTCGGAGCGGTGCGCATTCCCCGCTACCCTATTCGAGTCCTACTGTGGCGGGGCGGGCAATCGAACCCCTGTGAATGGGAGCCGCAGCGGCGGCGAGCGGCGAGCGGCGCTGAATTGCGAAATGAAATGCTCGCCGCAATTGGGTAAATGTCACGAGGCCGGTCGTCGGACCGGCGCTGCGCTGGAAGCAAAAGCGGCGGCTGAACACACCCTCTCCTTTCCCGAATTGCGATTGCAGACGCACCAATGGGCCGTCGAGCAGCTCCGCGGCCAAGCGCCTCCCGGGCGCTGACGGGCGCGGGAGCGTCGTCGCGCTGCCATTGGCACGGCGAAAGGCGCACCAAAGATAAAGACGGGGCGCGCGCGCGCTCGCTCACCGAACCATGAAACGGTGTATTTTGGCTCAAGACTCGAGCCTGGCTACGCCAACTTGTGACAAGCGTGCGTGCGTGCGTGCGAGTGCGGGAAGAGCGAACGAACGGCGACGACAGAGCGGCAGCAGCAGCAGAGCAAACACTGGCAGTTGCGACCGCTCTAGACCGATGTTGGAACAGCCTATCTTCTGCCAAAAGAATTCAAGAACAATGCGCAAAAACGCGTGGGTGCAATCTAAGCAGAAAAGAATGCACTCGTGCGTTGTGTGTACTGTGTAGTCTTTCCCGCAGAAGTTGGACACCGGCCAGTTCGCCCTTAGGATACTTGAGACCTGATGGCAACAGCGGAAACACTAGACCAGCTGGACCAGGTGCCTCCCTTTGGGGAGTGGGTGGAAGGCGCACCGCTTTACAAAATTGAGACGAAGAACGTCTGAAACATAATACGCGAAGCGCTTTCAAGAGCGCCTCTGAGGACGCGCCACACCAGACAGTGCATTGCCAATCCAAGGCCCATCCTTTCACTGGTTTATGAACGCTTTTGGCACAGACGGCAGCGGCATGAACTACATGTACAAACGGCAGCGATTGACAGATTCTCATGTATGTACCGTATAGTACCTGCAAATAGCTTCTGGATGGTCGCAACACCAGCAGAATTCGTCCCGCTAGTAAGACGTTGTGCAGCAGAAAAGTTAAAACTATTTTTTTTCTGAAAAAAAAACAAACTTTTTTGGCGTGATCCCAACACACCGTGCAGGCGTAGACGATGACAGACAAGTGCCAAGCCAAGCGCGAATAGCACCTTATCACGACGGTGTTTTTCACCCGCGAAGGAAACCCACCTGGCACGGTTCTCGGTTCGAAATCCTGGAGCCGCCCGACAACGAAGCGATGAGGGCGTTCGCGCTTTCCCAAGGGGATGAGTAACTCGGTGACCGTGGCGGGAGTTTGAACCCCCACCACGACGAGCGCGTCTATGTATACGACGACGCCTTACCAGTTAGTTACCCCTCTCAAACTTGCGGGTTGTTGGGTGCCCGCAACGTCTCACAAAGAACGCAGCACTTCAATTCAAAAGCGTATCGTAGTTGTTCGGAAACTGCTCATTCAAAGGTATCGGACTACTCTGCATCTGCAGGCTGCAGCAATACCGAAGCGTGTACGAAATTCCAGCATAACATCATAAACTCTGCTGTGCCATTGTTGTCGTGCAGCAGAACTTCGCATGCGTGTGTGCGTGCGAGCGAGTTACTTTTGGTGCGTGTTTAGTGACAACGCATCAGGCGGTAGCTTTTCCTCTCTCTCTCTAACTCCTCTCCAAACTAATCAACGGTTCGCGGCTACCAATTCACAGGTCGGCAGGACCAGCACACGAGGGGGGGGGGAGGCGGGACGCGTGTAAGAGCAACAACACAACAAATGCGCGGCGGTGGGTGGTGTACTGTATAGTTGGCGCGAGAAAACACGCCCTACGGCGGGTGGCGCGCGGTTCGGTTACGCCCAAAGAGTTACGCCTCGCTCAATTTTCTCTTTTCACTTCCCGTCCACCGCGCGCCACCCTCCGTCCGTGCCTAGAGCGCCTCCTACCGTATAGGGCCATTCTCCGCGTGCGCGCGCGTGCGTGCGCGTCACCGCCTCTGCTCCCTGGACTAGTCGCACCTAAGGCTCGCCAGCCAGCCAGCCTCAGCCGCCAATGACCAGGCCGATGCCGGCCCTGCACTGGCTCTTGGTGTGGTTCAGCATGGCCGAGAGGGCGAGCGTGATGGGCATGTCCTGACTGAGACGCTTCTCCATCGTCGCCGTCACGTTCCAGTTGCTGTCCAGCGCAGCTAAACCAGTTTGCGTGTCGCGTCGACGGAAACGGCCAAGTCAAAACAACGGATGGGGCACGTGATTGGCATACCTGTAACTGGGGGGGGGGGTTTGGGGGCCCCCGCAGAATTTTTCCAACTCCCCCAAACACCTTCCCCCCCAGAATTTTTCCAAGGGATTTTCACTCAGTCTAAACCGATAAAAGTGAGTAAATGTTGGTGTATTTCAGTGCTTTTCAGTGTTATATGACCATTAAACAGCTAAATAACACTGTTTAACACAAGAGTTCTGCAGCAGATTCTAAATCTGAAGTAAATTGGAATTAAACATCCGCATTCTCTGCAAATTCTGCAAATACTCAGCTAATACCATAGATATAGCAGAAAGCTCCAAGCAAAGCGACCAGAACCTGGCGCTAAGAGAGCAGGTAATCAGGTGAAAATTGTATATATGTACTACACTTTGTTTCTCTCAGTAATGTGGTAATAAACCCGTCAATTTGCTCAAATACACTATTAAAGAAAAATTTGCAGGGGGCTGCAAAAAAAGGAGAATATGTGACACTCTATTGTTGAAGTCCAGTTTGAAAAGAAGTGGTATTAAGGCATATACCCCCCACTGATTTCTAGCCACTTCCGCATTGCAGCTGATCAACTCCACTTTGAACAAACCATGTATAAAATCCGAACCAAGCATAGCAACAAGTCACATATTCGGCGATTTTTGGGCTCGCTTGCAATGGAAGGAAATGTGCAGCGAAAATTGCGGCAACTGGAACTGACTGACATTTACATAGATTGAGTGCGAGAAATTAGCACACGCCCTATGGAACCCCATGCACGCGCACGTACGCACGCACGCACGCACGCACGCACGCACGCACGCACGCACGCACGCAGCACTCATGCAAGCATTAGGGCACTACACAAATGCTATACGAACAGTTCATCATTGGGTGGAATGCCGGAAGGGAATGGAGCAGGATTGTAGTACGTATATGTGCCTCTCGCCTACACATCGACATCACCAACTGTACATCATCAACAACCAACATTGCAACAGTTTTAGCAGGGGACCAATTGATTCGGCAGGAACTTTAGCTGTTTCAGGTCCATGGACATGGGCAATGACAACGTCTGAGAGAGATGAGATATGAGTTGATGGACGTTTGCGTCGTTTTGGCTTGGCAGAGTGAGATGGCTCGCACAAAAATCGCCGAATATGTGACTTGTTGCTATGCTTGGTTCGGATTTTATACATGGTTTGTTCAAAGTGGAGTTGATCAGCTGCAATGCGGAAGTGGCTAGAAATCAGTGGGGGGTATATGCCTTAATACCACTTCTTTTCAAACTGGACTTCAACAATAGAGTGTCACATATTCTCCTTTTTTTGCAGCCCCCTGCAAATTTTTCTTTAATACAGTGTTTTTTCGAAAGATGAAGGGGTTTCTGTAATTCAACGCATGCAAGCATGCACGCATGGCGCACACACAAACGCACGCTCGCGTGCTCGCACGCACGCACGCTTGCACGCACGCACGTACGCACGCACGCGCGCACGCGCATGCACGCACGCACGCACGCACATATGCACACAGACGTTCACTGACATAGGTTCACACACAATGTACCTGTGACTGAATCGAACAAGGCAAAATTGAAGTAAAGCAAAGTACCAACTGCCTAGCAGACATACATGCGTGCATGCACATGCAGTGCTATATTGCTGCGTCAGAACATAGTGATGTAAAGTATGGAAATGATCACCATGACTAGGCGGTCAACTTTTGTGTTTTTGCCAAAGTGATCGGACCTACCCACATCAAGTTTCTTGCGAAGCAGCCCATTTGTTGGTGTGCGTGCGTGCGTGCACATCTGTAGTGCCATATTGGTTCATCAGAGCATAGAGGTGTAAAGAATCAAAATGATCTGCACGTGCAGGCGGTCAACTTTTGTGTTTTGGCCAAAGTGATCCGACCTACCCATATCGATATTTATCGATTATCCCGGAAGTGAAAATATTTTGGTGCGTCGGATCGTGTTGACTTCAAGGCATGAAATGTTCTACATCAAAGGGCGATCAACTTTATTATTGATGTTTAGGCCATTCGACCTAACCACACCGACATATCGCCAATTTCCGTTAACGATATAATGGGGGGAGGTATTTTGGTGCGTCCAATTTGGTCCAATTGTTGAAAGTAACACAAGTCATGTCATGGCGACCAACTTTCTCCTTTACAGCGAAGCGCTGCGATGTACCGTTAAAGCGCCTATAGGGCACAAAATTTGTGGCCCATTTCCAAGAAAATCAATCGATAATCGGATAAAATCGGCAATATCTCGAGATCGGAAAGCAGTGCACACAAATCCTTTGGCATGCAACATTGCCGTCACTAGCCGGCTACACATACCAAGTTTCATCGAGATAGGCCCTGGCGTTCGCGAGCGGCGCTCCAAAAACCTGGCGGAGAACATGAAAAAAAAAAGCCGCAAAATTGGAACATTTTTGGAACTATTGACCCCTTACAGTAAAGCAAGGAAACGCGTTATGGCGCATTCGATGCCCCAAAAGAAGGCGGTTCATTTGCGCCATAACGCGCCGAAATCCGTTCAGGCAATCAAAAGTTATAGGCGATCGAAAATTCAAAAAGCCGCATTGAGAAGTCGTCACATATTAGGGTTGTACGCTGACGCGTACACCCTGATAATTTAAAGGCCGGTTGCTTCTGAAGAGCCTCGCCGGCCTGGGCGTTAAGCATAGAGGCGAAACGCTCATTTATTTCCACAAAATAAATACACGCAAAAATGCAATGTTAGGTAAGGTACATATTATCGCTGAAATAGCTACCGTATCCACTCGAATTAGACCCTATTTATTCCCATTTTTGACCAAAAAGTACCAGTATAACTAAAAAAATGGCCGGCTACCCCCACTTTTTGCTCCACCCCCCCCCCAGAATTTGGCAATTTGGCAATCTAAGTCGGGGGGGGGGATATCAACGTCCATGGGACAGATACGCGCACCCTTGAACTGGAGTCCGTGCTTCTCGTTGAGGTCGACCTGGTAGCCGATCTGGGCCTGGCTCTCGCGCTGTCTGAAGTTGGTCTCCCACTCGACGGCGAGCTGCAGGTTGTCGCGCTGCTTCCTATGGTAACAAAGCTGGAGCGTGTGCTCCCCGGCCGTCGCCGACAGCGTGCCGCCACCGTCCACTGAACCGGTGTTTGTAAAAACCAAAAAAAAAAATGAAAAAACTGGACGGACGCTGGTATCTAGCGGCTAGCGAGAGCATGGAGAAGTGCTCGCGCGGGACGTTGGGTCCGTACTGGTACATGAGCTCGGCGCCCACGTCGAGACGCGACCAGACGCGTCGCATCAGCTGCGTCACGTACAGACCGCTGTGGTGCAGAGGGTCCAGGTTCGCCACCGTCAACGCTGCAACGCCAGCCACACCCACCACCAGTGCGTGCGTGCGTGCGTGTACGTGCGTGCGTGCGGTGGTGACTCACAGCAGTGGGAGAGGCGGCCCTTGAACTCGGCGCTGCCCTGCGTGCCCACCAGCGTCCCCTTCTGGGTCTAAACCGGCGCCAAAACCGGTGCGAACCGGTGTGCGTGTCCAACTCCAAGGTCCACCAGGCTGACCTGCGCCTGAACTTTGCATTTGAGCTTGTCGCCGAAGGTGTGCACGACCGTCGCCTGCGAGTTGCCGTCCATGTCCATCTCGCCCAGCATGATCGGATACGCCTGCGGGCCGCAACGCGAGCAAGTATAATAAGCAGTCGCCTCTCTTTCTCCAAGCGATACAGCACGAACGGGTGATGACACGTTATAATTATATAATGATTGCTATAATCAACGATAAACGAAAACCATTTCGGATGCCCTCGATCAATGGGACGGGTGCTTATCGAAGGGGGGATATGTGTAACTGGGTTGTTTGTAGGTAGGTACAGGTCAAGCCCAGCTTCGGTCAATCCTGCACAAAAAGTAAGGCCACCCCCAGCTTTGGTCGAAGCTGCACTCATTTGCAGGTTGGCTGAATGGCTGAATGTGTTTCTCATGGCTGAATGTGTTTCTCATACTTCCTAGTTCCTAAGGTATTTTTCGGAACTGTGAGCAGTATTTATTGTTCCAAATAACAGAAATTTCGCATGCGTCGCTGTATTTTACGCACCTACACACCATTTTAGAGTCTTTCGAACGCGTTTTCAACCAAAAATTCATCAAATTTTGCCTGCGGCGCTGTGTTTTCAGCAGACACGAAGCATTTTCTAGGTCATGATCGAGGCTGGAAAATGAGAAATTGTATTAAATTTGGCCATGCAGGTCACCCCCCATCGAATTTTGAAAAATCCCCGATTTGCCCCCTCCCCCTCAGGTTCGATGGTCAGTTACACCTATGGTGGGGGCTGGGGGGGGGGGCGGGGGCGCTCCGGCTCAGCGTAGGTTTACGATAAATGATCCACATACCTAAAAATGTTTCTGCAAAGTGCGCGCAAACGCAAAACAACTGGCCAATTCTAAGACAATTCTTGTTTTTTTAAGACAAAAAGCCCCCCAGGCATAAAACAATTCCAGGAACATGGCTGCATGGCTGCACTGCACAATGGTGGGGACCGTCAGTCAGTGAGGATTGTTCATTTGCGACAAAATATGGTAGCGAATTCAACCAAAAAGAAACACTCGTCTTCATACCTCTCCAGGCCCTACGAGTCTGTGGCCGACGTAGGTGGCGCCGAACCTGTAGCCCGTCGACATGGTCGACATACTGACCTGCAAACAGTGACGAACCGTAACACCTTTGTCAATCGATGCAAAGCAATCGCAACTACCGTATGCTGAACTTGGAAGTGATTGGACAGACCCTTGTTGAGCATGATCCGCAGTCCGTCCCACACCATCGGGAAGACGTCTGGAACCGTTGATTAATTGAAGTAATTTAACGAAAAAGCGAAAAAATTAACCGGCAGACCTTTGCACTTTTTATGCAGTTCCTCGTAGCTACCGGGACAGAGCTCGTCGGTGTCGCCCGGTTTTTTCTTCAGCATCTCCTCGAGGAAGCGACTGGTTCTGCCGGCGAAGCCGTGACTGCCCGCCGTGTCGCCGGCCGAGTCAAAAGACTCGGTCTTCTCGGATGTTTTCGGTTTCGCCTCCGACATTTTCCCCGAAGGCGCCTTCCCTGCGACGAGCTCGGGCGAAAGCTCAAAGTTGGGGTCTGCTGACTCGGCCAGAACCGTGCGCGCGCCGAAAATCGGCATAAATGTGGCCTGTGAAACGAAAAACGACTCAGGAATTCCTACTGCTGAACTGTCGACGACACCTCCGAACTTGACGACGAAACTGAATACGGGGAAGTCTACACAGGGGTGACAGAGGACAAAGGCTCCAAACGGTGCGTTACCGGTGCTCAACTGGAAACAAACGATGCTCAACTGCAAGTACGGTACCGCCCAATTCAAATACGAGTACGTGCAACGTGCTAATCGTACAAGTTCGTATAGATAAAAATGTGCAAAATATACGGAATATATACAAAATTCCTCGGGCCATGGCGTTGTCTGTATGCGGCGCACCTTGCGGCGGCGGCGACGATGACACGCAAATGCACCTTCTTACGCGAATAAATACTTAATGAGATTCGCATAAACAGACGTGCAATGCGAACGAGGCGCATGAGATCACGAGTCACCACGTCTGCCGGTCGTAGAACAGCAGGTAGGCTTCCTGGCTGTCGAAGGCGGCCCAGTCGGCGTCGGCGCCAAGCTGCACGACGCTGCTGTCGTTGAACCGCCACCAGGAGCCCAGCTCGTCGACTAAGCAGTCCGCCGTGTAGTGGCCGCTGTCGACGCTCGCCCCCCAGTGGTACTACACAACAAACCAGCAGCTGTGGTGAATGTCATGTCACTCAACGTGAAAATGAGCGCGCACTTACGACGACACTTCTCAGTCGGTACTTGATCGGCAGTGGAGTGGGCCTTGCTGCGCGACAGCGGCGTTGACGAAGGGCGCGACGTCCAACTGCTTGGGCACGTCCACCGCAACGCCCACCTTGTTCAAGTTCGCGTCAAACCTACAATTCAGTGGCAAAGCAAAGCGTCTGATTGGCATACAGGGAATCGTTCAATGACACCGTTTGAGGTGGACGGCCAGGCACGGCGGCGGAACACCCAGGCTCAGCTGGCCGGTGCGGCGGTCGGTGGCGGCGCAGCTGGGGCAGGTGTCGTCAGTGCGCGCCTCAGGGTCGAAGTAGGCGTTCAAGCAGTCCTCTGAGAACGGAAGATCTGCACACCTGAACACGCATTCTCGTTGGGATACCTGAAGTGACGATGGCTCGGATGCCAGCCCCAAGGACAGCTCTGTGATGGCATCCATGTTGAAGACCTCGGCGCCGCACGCCTCACAACGAACGCACGTGCACAGGACGCCCTATGGCAAGGTAAATTAGCGTTTGTGCTTGACGTGGGCAAATAAAAATGCATACTTTGAAGACGTCGCCGACCGCTGAGCACTTGGAGCTGGAGAGAAAATGTACAATTACAATCATTTCATTTACAAATAATTAGTGAATGCCGTACGCTGATTTCTTGGGCGGCTGGACGTGCCACTCCGCATTTCTTCCAAGATCTCGCGCACATCTTCCCGAGCCCACACCTCCAGCTCGATCTTGCGCTTCATGCCTTCATCACTTGAGTGGGTTCAATCAAATGTAACAGCCGAAGACAAAACCAATATGGCGCAGTTGCGATGTGCAGTTGAATTTGAATATTCGCTTCGTGTTCGCACATATAAAAACACGCAATTCAGCGTAGGATACGGGTGTCCGGCTGCTGTCCGGCTGGAGTTGAGCATCGCCAACATGCGCTCCAAACGCGTATTAGCGATCCACAATTCCTAGCCGGACAGCAGCCGGACAACTGTATCCTACGCTGAATTGCGTGTTTTTATATGTGCGAACAAGAAGAGAATATTCAAATTCAACTGCACATCGCAACTGCGATAGATTGGTTTTGTCTTCGGCTGTTGCATTTGATTGAACCCACTCAAGTGATGAAACGCAAGATCGAGGAGGAGGTTTGGGCTCGCGAAGATGTGCGCGAGATCGTGGAGGAAATGCAGAGTGGCACGTCGGCTCGAAGCGTACGGTCAGCCGCCCGAGAAATCAGCGTGCGGCAGTCACTAATTATTTGGGGCTGTGGCGTAGTCCGTAAGGCGTTGGATTCCTGACCGCGAGGTCGGGGGTTCGATTCCTTGCTGGGCGAAAACCACGGCTACCCTCTTGGGCAAGAGGTTTAAACCACAATTGCTCCGGTTTCTGGCTGTACCGCGGCTTCGGACTAAAATCAGTGCCAGGTGGGGGCCCACCTTGCCTCGCGTCAGAACAACGTCCATGTTATGTATACGGAGCCGCCCTGTGATCTTGTGATCTAGTTAACGGCCATTGTGCTGTGTCAGGTGGTTGTCGTCAAAAATATAAAAAGTAAAAAAGTAAATGATTGTACATTCTTTTTGTTTCTAGGAGCTGACTGGCCACGATGTGGGCAAAAGCGCGGTCGCTTTGCGCGTGCGAGATCCTAATGTTGGTAGGCGATCGGCTGTCGGCGCGCGACTGCAGTCGACTCCGTCGGCGCTCGCGCTCGGCAGCGGCGCCGACCCTGCCTCGGATTTCGGCACGCGACTGCAGTCGACTCCGTCGGCGCTCGCGCTCGGCAGCGGCGCCGACCCTGCCTCGGATTTTGGCACGCGACTGCAGTCGACTCCGTCGGCGCTCGCGCTCGGCAGCGGCGCCGACCCTGCCTCGGATTTCGGCACGCGACTGCAGTCGACTCCGTCGGCGCTCGCGCTCGGCAGCGGCGCCGACCCTGCCTCGGATTTCGGCACGCGACAGCAGACGACACCCTCGGCGCTCGCGCTCGGCAGCGGCGCCGACCCTGCCTCGGATTTCGGCACGCGACTGCAGTCGACTCCGTCGGCGCTCGCGCTCGGCTGCGGCCCGGACTCTGGCTCGGATTTCGGCACGCGACTGCAGTCGACTCCGTCGGCGCTCGCGCTCGGCAGCGGCGCCGACCCTGCCTCGGATTTCGGCACGCGACTGCAGTCGACTCCGTCGGCGCTCGCGCTCGGCAGCGGCGCCGACCCTGCCTCGGATTTCGGCACGCGACTGCAGTCGACTCCGTCGGCGCTCGCGCTCGGCAGCGGCGCCGACCCTGCCTCGGATTTCGGCACGCGACTGCAGTCAACTCCGTCGGCGCGCGCGCACGGCAGGGGCGCCGACCCTGCCTCGGATTTCGGCACGCGACTGCAGTCGACTCCGTCGGCGCTCGCGCTCGGCAGCGGCGCCGACCCTGCCTCGGATTTCGGCACGCGACTGCAGTCGACTCCGTCGGCGCTCGCGCTCGGCAGCGGCGCCGACCCTGCCTCGGATTTCGGCACGCGACTGCAGTCGACTCCGTCGGCGCTCGCGCTCGGCAGCGGCGCCGACCCTGCCTCGGATTTCGGCACGCGACTGCAGTCGACTCCGTCGGCGCTCGCGCTCGGCAGCGGCGCCGACCCTGCCTCGGATTTCGGCACGCGACTGCAGTCGACTCCGTCGGCGCCTTCGGTCGGCAGGCAGGGGCTTCGAGAAGGCTGAGATGCGCGCCATCGCCTCGGTCTTCGGAAGCAGCAAGGTGAAGGGCTGCCTGTTTAACTACACCAAGGCGGTCCTGGATCAGATCAAGTTCGCGTTCAGTGACATTCTCCACAGTTTCTGGATTGTTGTGTAGTACCACTGGGGGGCGAGCATCGACAGCGGCCACTATACGGCGGACTGCTTGGTCGACGAGCTGGGCTCCTGGTGGCGGTTCAACGACAGCACCGTCGTGCAGCTCGGCGCCGACGCCGACTGGGCCCCCGTCGACAGTCAGGACACCTATCTGCTGTTCTACGACCGGCAGACGTGAAGGTCGTGAAGGTCATCCCGCGCTGTACTGTACTGGTTAAGCTCATTCGCTCATCCTTTAATACTAATCTCAACGTAATTTATTGCTCATCCAGTGGTAATCTCATTTTCAGTGTTGACTCCTTCTGGTTGATTCGTTGTTGTCGTCGACAGGCATTTATTCGTGCATAAAGGTGTATCGTGTCGGGTGTGCTGTGGGGCACAGCAAAATGCACCACACAGCAATCTTGAATGCCATGACTAACCTGCAAATCGTACTCATGTTTGAATTGGGCGTACCGTACTTGCAGTTAAGCACCGTTTATTTCCAGTTGTGGACCGTTGAACGCACCGTGGAACGCACCGCTCCAAATGTCTAAACGGACAACACGTGCTACATGATGGTGTGGTGTATCGGGCCGATACGTCACTGGAGAGTGTTTGTTACAGTCTTCGATACCGTGCGTGACATCTTGAGAGGAGAGACGAGGTGCAGAGCGCTCCGGATGGTTTGCGACGCTGCGACGGTGCGCACACTTTTCGGTCGGCGGTCGAGACAATTCGAAGCGATATCGCTGACTAGAGTCCTTGATGGGCACTGCAATGCATGAATTGACGGGGTTCGCTGTGACAGCGAGAACCAGCCACCATTCCCGCACGTACACCATACCCGCCGGGTGCGCGGCGGCAGTTACATCGCAACCACCATGCACACCTGTAACTGGGGGGGGGGGGGGGTTGGGCCCACATTATTAATCCAACACCCACACAGACCCCCCAACCCGCAGAATGTTCCCGAGGAATTTTTATGCTGTCCAAAAGATAAAAGTGAGTAAATGTTGGTGTTTTCGGTGCTTTTCAGTGATACCGTGTATGATCATAAAACAGCTAAGTAATAACACAGTTTGGACCCTATTATCTAATCAGGGTGTACGCGTCAGCGTACAACCCTAATATGTGACGACTTCTCAATGCGGGTTTTTGAATTTTCGATCGCCTATAACTTTTGATTGCCTGAACGGATTTTGGCGCGTTATGGCGCAAATGAACCGCCTTCTTCTGGGGCATCGAACGCGCCATAACGCGTTTTCGTGTTTGCCTGCAAGGGTGCGATACCTCCGAAAATGTTGTGGAAACGCGGGTTTTTTTTTTCTCTTGTTCTCTGCCACTTTTTTGGACCGCCGCTCCCGAACGCCGCGAGCGACTGGGCTGAAACTTGGCATGGATACGCAGTCTATGATGGCAATTTCTACCTCCAAGGCATTTGCTCCTAGTTGCTTCCAATCTTGAGTTATGGCCGATTTTGCCCGATTTTTCGGACATAGCCGTTTTTTCGGCCAAAATTTTGTTCGCTATAGGCGCCTCAACCGCTCATCACAGAGATTCGCTATAATGGTGAAAGTTGATCCCCCACACATGTAGTATTTCCCGTCATATGCTGCATACAATCAGAAATTAATCCCCCAAATGGATTCTTTCTAAATGCCCACAATCTTGAGATCTGGAACACTTAGTAATGTTGCATCTTGGACAACAAATTGAGAGGTCGCGGGTTCGACTCCCGCTGGCGTCTCTGCCATCTCCTGAACACCAATCAATACTGCGTTACCCCAGTGTTCTTTCCTTCTCCACCCATGTTGTTCCCATGACTCATCCTACATTTTTTAAGTTTTTTTTTAAGTTTTTCTTTTTAGATGTTAAAATATTTTTTGGCTGACTTTATCAAAGCAGTCAACATCAAGTGCTTTTGGGATGTGCACTCTCATGTGCAACCTCACAAGGCGCGCATGCATGCATGCGCGTACGCACGCACGCACGCACGCACGCAAGCACGAACGCACGCGCGCACGAACGCCCTCTCGCACGCAATCACGCACACACGCACTCTCCCATGCAGGCACTCTCGCACGCACGCACGCACGCATGCACGCACGCACGCACGCACGCACGCACCAACGCACGCACGCACTCTTGCATGCAGGCACTCTCGCACGCACGCACGCACGCACTCTTGCACGGACGCACGCACGCACACACGCACTGGCGGGCGCACGTCCGCACCCTCGCACGCACGCACGCACACACCAACGCACGCACGCACGCACGCACTCTTGCATGCAGGCGCTCTCGCACGCACGCACGCACCGACGAACGCACGCACGCACGCACCGACGCACGCGCGCACTGACGCACGTCCGCACTCTTGCACGCACGACCATCGCACGCACGCCCGCACTCTCGCATGCACTCACTTGCGCATCCTAGTGGTCAGGCTTGGGGTAATGAGCGCGTCACACGCCACTCGCTGCGCGTGCGTGCACAAGCATGCATGCATGCACTCACGCACGTACTGGAACCACTGTATCAGGAATTAGGAAAAACCACTGTATTAAGGAAAATTTTGCAGGCAGCTGCAAACTGCAAAAAAGGAGAATATGTGACTTTCCCAGACTGAACTACAGAAACAACAATGGTAGAACATTGCAGTCAAGTCCACTTTGAAAAATGATTGTATAAAGGCGATTCAAACACAGGCGAGAAGAGAAAAACGGGGCGGGCAACACCCGGAACGCAGGCAGGACAGAAAAAACAAGAAAAACCCGCCGCCCCAAAAAAACCGACACCCCCCGCCCCAAAAGAGAGACCAAAAAAAAAAAAAGACAAAACACAAAAACCCTAAGAGCATTGCAGTTGATGTGGAGTCCACTTTGAAAAATGATTGTATAAGAGCATTCAACGATATGAACCATCGATTTGCCTGTCACATATTCGGCGTTTTTATCGCGAGCTATTTTATTTCAGAAAACGGCATGCATACACGCAGGCACGCACCAAGTGGCTAATGGTGGAGAATCTGCCTCTTGCGCACATGGTTCTGGGATCGATTCTTGATGGAGCCACAAGATCAAGTGATGCCCTTTCAATGTACTTTCTTGTGCCATCACTGCTCTAGATTACAGATGGCGTTAGCACAACGAAGTTCTAGCAGTGTGATACTGTCCATTCCATACAGCGATCCCGACTGCACACGTGTTTGCAGAACAGAACAATTAGGAGATTCCGTAAGTGTGGTAAATTCAAAATTATCGATTCGTTCAATCGTCATATGTATTTCCGTGTCTGTGGGGGGCGCGTGCGTGCGTGCATGCGTTTGTGCATTCAGGTACGTGCGTGCGTCCATGCACGCGCGAGCATGTGAGTGTGTGCATTTCTGTGCATATGCACTATGGATATATGCGTAAGTCCCACACCACTGTACTTTGTGCAGTCTGTCATTATGCAGCGAGTGGTAAAAACGCCGAATATGTGACAGGCAAATCGATGGTTCATATCGTTGAATGCTCTTATACAATCATTTTTCAAAGTGGACTCCACATCAACTGCAATGCTCTTATACAATCATTTTTCAAAGTGGACTTGACTGCAATGTTCTACCATTGTTGTTTCTGTAGTTCAGTCTGGGAAAGTCACATATTCTCCTTTTTTGCAGCTGCCTGCAAAATTTTCCTTAATATCCATTTTGACCAAAAGATGTTGACGTTTTTAATCCAGAGACCCCCCAAAAAAGGTGTCATTTGCCCGCCCCCCCCCCACTCTGCCATACCGGATTCAGGTATGCCACCAGGGTCGTCAAGAAGGTGAGCGTCGTCTGCTATCGCACTCGGCGGCAGCGGCAGTGCTGACAGCTTTGGTGTCGACACGGGAGCTGCAGTTGACCAATGGCTACTACGTCCAATGGTGCCCAACTACAGCAGAATCAGAGGTCCGATCTCGCTCCGCCAGTACAACGACAGCGATCCTGTCGGCGACGAATATGCTCACTTCACCTAGTGGATTTGGGCAGTGCTGGAAGACTCGGCGGAAACTGTTGTCAAAACCGGCGTTTCGAGCATGCTGTGGGGCAGGTACTTTGTTGGACAGGCCAGGGGCGTGCGTTTCGTTAATCTGACCAACTTTTCGACAAACTTTTATCCAACTTCCAAACAAACAATTCTGTCGTCCTAGCGTACACCTTGGTACCCGGTTATTAGGCACGCACAACCTTGCTCGAATTCAGTTTTGTGTGGGCCGAAGAATAGAAGCAAACTCCAATTTGTTGCCGGTAGATTGTGGCGGATCTGTGGCGTTTCCGTGGCGTATCGACATGTGGCATATCGGCCCGGAACCAGGGCAGGTAAGCGTCAACAAGGGCACACCGAAATATCATCGAACTTGACGCTCCGTAAAATCGTTATCGTGCCACAATTTTCTTTATCGAATAAAGCATCTTTGAAGCATCCAGAGTTAAATTTTTAGAAATAAAAATGTCGTCCTGGGATGAGATCCGCGCCCTCGCGGCCGATCTGAAGCGCGTGCAGCTCGGCCAGACTGCAAAGCGGTAACATTTTAGGCTGTGCCACTGTTGTGCCTCTCTCTACCTATTAGGTCTTTGTAGGCTGTCCGACCGCAACTGCATCGAGGTGGTGTCAAAGCTCATGGAGTTAGGCCTGGTGAACCTAATCTGTTCCGTCGACGGCAAAGAATACGTCACAGAGCAGCACTTGTCGACTCAAATCAAGAACGAATGTCTAGGCAATGGAGGTAAACCGAGGGAACAGAACTTAACTCGAATCGAAGTGCACGTAACGAGACTCTCTTACCTACAAAGTAACGATACATTGCATGTGTCTTGCTGCATACTTCAGGAAACTGCAGATCGCTTTTGGTTTGGTGTTGTGCGGATTTTGAGGGTCGTTCGGTATTCCATGCAAATTCCCTGCTAGTAATATCGTGACCAGCTTATCCCATCTGCTTTTTTTGCGGTGCACACGCGGTGCTTACAAGTAACACTGTACCGATATCTCTTGTGGAACACAAAATTCTGCCGTTTACTTTCACTGGGCTTTTTGTTAAAAAGTTTTGTTCACTTCACATAGAGAGGGAGTGAATATCCGCACGTCATTTTCAGGACGGATCGCTCTGGTCGATCTTGCGAAGTCGCTCAACATTCAGTATCAGCAGGTGGCGGCGAAGGCGAGCGACATCGCCAAGGGAGAACAGTTCACGCTGGCCGTGGGACAAATCGTCTCCAAGTAAATAATCGCCACTCAGCAGCCGCTCTTCTTCTTCTGATATCCCCCCCCCCCATCCCTCATCTTAGAGAGTACCTTCGCGGCGTGTGCCTCGAGGTGAACGGGCGTCTGCAGGAGGAGGGCCGGGTCTCCATCTCGCAGCTCACCAAGGCCTATGATTTGCCGGCGGAGCTGCTGCACGCCCAAATTCTGGCCCACATGGGCGCGGTGGTCGAGGGCGTCGTCGACGCCGACGACAACGGCCTCCTCTACACGGCCGACTTTCTCGGCCGACAGAAGGCGATTCTGCGCGGCGCCCTAGCCGCCTGCCTCAAGTACTGGGAAAGTTTTCACTTTGGAGAACTTAGTTTTTGACCTTTGACATCAATGCCACCTACGAATGCATACACACACACACCGTCCCTTGTCCTCAGTGCGTGGCGCGCGGTCGCACATCAATCAGTCTGACTGCTTCGTCGCAGGCCGGCACCTCTGAGTCGGGCGTTCTCGGAGCTGCGCGTGGGTCGGACGGTGTTCTTCCGTCTGCTCGACGAGCTGCTGGAGACGGGCGAGCTGCTGGGCCGCTGCCAGGGCGGACGCCACCTGGAACGGGCTCTGTTCGTGCCGGCCCTCTACGACCGCATGCTGCGCCACTACGTCCTCGACGTATTCGCCACCACCGCGCTCGTCGGTGCGTCGCCCCCCCCCCCCAATCCCGCTCCCTTTGTCCTTCCCTAACCATCTCTCTACCGTCTCAGGCTGACAGCTAGAGAGTTGGGGTTGACGTTGGAAAAATTCTTAGATAGTTTTGCCAATCTTGTTACTTTCAGAATTCGAGACGTTGAAAAAGCTGGGGGTGGCCGACGCGCCCCAGAGGTACTTGGAGTCGGTGCTGGACGTGGGGCAAGTGGTCTACCTGAACAGTTGCGCCATCTCCACCGAGAGCCTCCAGCGCATCTGCGACGCGACAATGCAGGCGCTGCAGACGCACGCCTTTGTGGACCTGGCCGACCATGTGCCGGCCGAGATAGCCAGGCAATGCGACTGCGCATGGATTTTCAGTTTTTTTTTCCAGAAAAAGAAAATAAAGAAAAAAATACTGATACTGAGACTGACTAAAAAAATACTAAAACTTAGTTCGAAGAGTGTTGCGAAACTCGCAGTCGCGTTTGCAGCGATGAGAACAACGAGCTGCTGTCGGATTTGTTCAAAGAGCGCTGCATTGACGCCAAGAATTCGGTCAAGGGGGCCGAACCCGTTGGCAAGACCAATTATTATCTGGGAAGCCTCGTAAGTTCCCTGGAGCGACACTTCGACGCACTGATCGATCAAAGAGCGCAAGAAGAGGCGCCCAACGTGGCCAAACTGCTCAAAGACAACCAGAACAAAAAAGAGGACACTTTTGACGGTTGGAGAGAGAGGTTATTTTTCGACCTGTCCGTGAACAAAGGTCACAACATGCTCTTCAGAGAACCCTAAGAAAGGCAAGGGCGGCAAGAGGGGCGGGAGACGCGCCAAGGGCGGGGGCGGCAGGGCTGACGAGCCGTCGACAGGAGCGTCGGCGGCGCTGCAGTTTATGACGGCTGCCGAGATCGTGTCGTCAGCGTCGTCTTCGGACGAGTTTTGCTCCTGTCCGATGGAGATTTTGGAGGAGGTGGCCGAAAAGATCCGGGGCGCCCTTAGCGGCCGATATCGCCAGCGACTCGAGTCCGTATTCCTGGAGACGAAGAAGGAGGACGCCTCGCAGGTAAAGCGATCCAGAGAGGGCTTTGAGAAGACGGCCAAGACCCTCTACCAGAACATCTGCCTGTTCGAGGAGGGCCTCAAGCAGTTCGACGGTGCGCACCCGCGTTTGCAGGCTGCGGTTGTTGTTCTTGTTGGATAGCTGCAACGCCTGGAGGCCGTCGACGGTCCATGTAGGCTATCATACCCATCTCCCTGACGCCTTCCTGTCTTGAGGTACATATTGGCCACGAGAGCTGTCAAAGACAGTCGGAAGAACGGCATCTGCAATCTAGGGCAGGGACAGCAGCACGAGCAAATCCATTGATTTCCCTGTCCAGTGACGGATCCAGGATTTCGTGACGGGGAGGGCGGCGAAATCGGAGCAAGAGAGACGGATTTTGAAGAAGGGGGACCCCGTCGAAATTTATCTATGGATATTGGGCCATGTCAGCGGCGGATTTGGCACATAACAATTATTCTGAACAATTAATCTACTTACAAATGCGCCGCGCGCACGTGTGTGTTTGTGTGTGTGTGTGTTTGTATGCTTCGAGTAAACTCGCGAACCGCTTGACGTACGTGCACGCGCGATGGCTCGATCGAATGCTCGCGACCCCGAGATGGTCATGGGCAAGGTCGATTTTTGATATGCAAATGTATACCGTAGTTATGGCGCATTTTCAAAGTTTGCAGCACAGATTAACACTACCAAACGAATTGCACATGGATGAATTGCATATCAAAAGACTCGCCTCGACGTCACGAGTTATTTGCACATGCTCCCGCATAATTATGCAGATGAAATTATGCAAGTTATGCCAATTCACAATTTCGCAATTTCACCCACATGGGTGATGTTGCGTGGTCAGTTGACACCTGGCGGCAGCAGGTCACTGGTAAAAGTGCTCAAACTAGCTGGGCCAGATGCCTCCCTTTGCGAAGTGGGTGAAAGCCCCAACTACTTTTTGAAAAAATACTGTAAGTGTGGTGCATTGTATCTTGCCTAATTGGAAAATGAAAAATGAACTGCGCATTGATGAATTGCATATCAAATGACTCGGCTAGACGTCACGAGCACTGTATGTGTGGCAATGCACGCATGCACGCACGCGCGCGCGCATTGGCACGCACGCACGCACGATATATATATATATATATATATACATATATATATATATATCTACATATATATGGATACATATATACATGCAGGCACGCACGCATAGGCTTATGTCGAAAGGGGACAGCCACTCCGTGGACGTGCTCCCGCATAATTATGCAAATGTATACTGTAAGTGGGGTACAATGTATCCTGCCCACCATGGTGAACGCCCATTGCGATTAACAGAGCAGCAGTGAATTTGACACCAGCAACTGTCAACGTGGTGAACGCCCATCACGATCAACCGAGCAGCAGTGAATTTGGCACTGCCAACTGTCAACACGCACGCACGCACATACGTACACGCACGCACGCACGCACACACGACGCACGTACACGCACGCACGTGCACGCACGCTCGCTCGCTCGCTCGCACGCACGCACGCACGCACGCACGGACGCACGCACACACACACACGCTCGCACAGAGGAGCACAGAATTTGGGCCAATTTCTGTCAACGGGGTGCACGCCCTCACGATCAACAGAGCAGCAGTGAATTTGGCGCCACCAACTGTCAATGGGGTGAACGCCCATTACGATCAACAGAGCAGCAGTGAATTTGGCGCCACCAACTGTCAACGGGGTGAACGCCCATCACGATCAACAGAGCAGCAGTGAATTTGGCGCCACCAACTGTCAACGGGGTGAACGCCCATCACGATCAACAGAGCAGCAGTAAATTTGGCGCCACCAACTGTCAACGGGGTGAACGCCCATCACGATCAACAGAGCAGCAGTGAATTTGGTGCAAGCAACGGTCAACAGAATGAATGCCCATCGTGATCAACAGAGCAGGAGTAAAGTTTGGCGCCACCAACAGTCAACAGGGTGAACGCCCATCGCGCACCTGCTTGCACAGCATGATCATGTCGACCATCATATGCAAAATCAGTTGCTTTATTCCTTAACATACACATGGCGGCCAAAGGCCGCGCGCGCCTCTAGTACATAACAAACGGCGCCACAAACAAACTGAGATTTTCGGCCACTTACGATCATTTTTAAAATCAGAAAAGGTAGACCCACTAGGCATATTGCTTCTCTTGTTTCGCGATTTTTGGTTGTTTAGCGAAAGATTTCTGCTTCCTAAACTAAGAATATTGTTCTGATGCTGTAGAGTGGACAAGAATCTATCCCCAGTTACACTGCGCCCAATTCCTCAGTTCCCAGTTGCTCAGTCCTCTTCATGTTTTCCACGTTTTTTCTGTTTCCGATGCTGAGCTTCAAATCTTGATTGTGAGTCAGTTTGAAATTCAGCACATTCCATAAATGGCTTGGGAAATTTGGTACATAGCGGTGGCAACGCCATTGTTCTTTGGAAAGATCAACCAATAGCCCATTCAAAGTCGCAGTAAATGGATTGAGAACAAACCACATTAGTTTTTGCCACAATGCCTTCTCTGCTATGAGATGACCTGACAGAAGTTATCAGTGATATCACGCTCCTACGAAACAGTCAGAATGTGCATGCACTTTGACACGTCATGCCGATACCTTGACACGTCATGCCGTCGTGCCCCGTCATGCCGAGGACCGAGGAACTGGGGGTACGCCTTTTTTGAGCACTGTCGGTCACAGGCGGCGAATGACCATTACCAATTTCCCAACTCGTTATCGCTGTGCCCAACAGGCTGGTTCCCCTTCTTTCTTTATAGCTCCACCGCCGCGGCCCTGCCAGGCACCGCCATCTCGCTAACTCTCTGCACGAGCCGCTCCCCCAAACCACTCTACCGGCCGCTCCTCACCGCCGCCCACCCCGCCCCCCCCGAAATCCAGACGGGGAGGGCGGCCGCCCTCCCCGCCCTCCCCCTGGATCCGTCGGTGCAGGGAAATCCTCGTTAGTGGCTCCGGTCCATCAAGAATCGAACCCCGAACTGTGCGCACAAGAAGCCGAGTCTCTACCACTAGGCCTCCACGGGCCTTGGGCTTCCTTCCTATTCCGACTACGACATTCAGAGGCGACGGCGACGCAGCTGGCGCAGTACCTGCTACGCACGCTCTGCGTGGAGCTGCTCAACGTCTGCCTGGTGCACATGACGCGCTTCGAGTCGGCCACGTCAGGGTCGGTGCTGACGCCGAAGCAGCGCGACCAGCTGGTCGACTCGCTCGAGTTCAACGCGGCCAAGGAGGCGTTCCGCGCCGCCTACCAGGCTGCGGGCGCCAAGGTGGAGACCCTGGAGCCCTTCATGACCGCCTTCGAGGCGGTGGCCGACGCCAACGTCTGCTCGCTGGCGCTCAAGGCGCCCGACAAGAAGGCCAGGTACACGCGCCTACACGGCTCCCACGCGATTCTTGATGGGCGAGGTCACGAAGATTCCCCTGTCAATGGACTCTCTCGTGCTGTCGCTGCCCTAGGCTGCAGACGACGCTCTTCCGAGTGTCGTTGGGTGGCCCTCGTGCTCGCTCTTGTGCCTCAAGACAGGAAGGCGCGTCATTGGCTTGCCCTAGCGTTGCCCTAAATCCAAAAACAACAGTGACCCCCTCCGCCTTGGGTTGCCTTGGATGTTCCACAGAGTGACTCACGCGCAGGACGGAGCTGCTCGAGTCGTACAAGTGGGAGCTGAGTCGGCGTCTGTCGGCCGAAGAGGAGTCGGCTGCGACGGCGCTGTTGCTGGCGCTGCTGCTGCTGACGGCGCGCGACGCCGCTGTGGCTGTGCACGCGTCCGGCAAGTTCGTTCCCGCCCTGCTCGCCTTCTGGCACGAGCGCGCAGCCCTCCGGCAGCAGGAACCCCACGGTTTGGTGACCACCGACGAACTCGGACAGGCGCACGCACGCGCGCGCACACAGTGATCGCGTTGGCAGGCGAGGAGGAGGAGCAGGAGCGCCGGCGCGAGCTAAGGGAGGCGCTGGTGCAAACGCAGCTGCTCGTCGTGCGCAGTCTCAAAAAGGACGCCGCCAATGTGGACGAGGCCGCGCTGGCCGAGAAGGTGCTCCTGCTGAAAAGTCTGGTCCTGTGAAAGAGAAAAACGCCTGCTGCCGAGCGTGGCTGTGATGACACCGAGGCAACGTGTCGTGTGATGCTTCCTCCGCTGTCAGTGGTCGTTCAAACGCGCGTCTCTTTGTTGTGTTTTCTTTATTTGTTGGAATTGGAAAATGGGGATGTGCGGATGCCATGTATAGGCTGGACCGTGATCAGAAAGAACGAGTACGGAGCGAGGGTCTGATCTGATCTACTCCGCTCTCTCTAGCGAAACTCAGATTTCAGCGCGGGTTTCGCCGGATCGTCGCATTTCATTGCGGTCAACGTGACGCTCGGTTTGCAAAATTACGCCCCACATGGACGCAAAACCCCCAACGCGTCTTTACAAAAACGAATCCAAACTTGTAGTACGTCTACATACGTTCTAGCAGCACCATGTCTCTATACGACGACTTGTCCACGGCCAAGAACACCGATGGTACGCTCTCTCTAACCAGAACCACTCCACGAGTACGCGCAAAAAATCCCGCGCTTTCAGGCAGTTGGTCGACAGCCGGTCTCAAGTTGATGCAGTCACAGCTGAAGCTGAAGAAAGCGCAGCTGACCACGACCATGGTATTTGGAAGTCTGTGCTCTTGGGGAATGGACGGGCGATTTGATTTCTTGCCGAGAACAGCGGGACAAGTCGCGCTCCACTTCCTCAAGCGTGGGCGCTGTGGTGAATTTGTCGGCGTCCGGTGGAATCGCTGCTGGCAGCCCCAAAGGCCCGGCTACGGATGGCGCCAGAACGCAGGAGTCCCTCCTAAAACCTAGAAAGGCGTTGCAAATCGAGGACATTCCACTCAGCTTCCTGCCGTCCAGCGCCAACAAGGTAGGAGGCAGAGACAACGCACACTGGGGGTGGGGGGGGGGGGGCGTTCCGCCTTCCGCTGGGTTGTCGAATGTTGATAAGGCCCGGATCGACTCGCCCACACATTTTGCGAATTCTGCGCTATGGGGGAGCCTTGATCGGAGCCTGTCGCGCAGTCTCTTGGAATTCGCGTTGAGACGGCCAAAGCGTGCGTGCTGCGCGCTTCCGTGCGTGCGTGCGTGCGTGCGAGCGAGCGAGCGTGCGCTTGCGTCTGCGACTTGCGTTCACGTGCTCTCCAGGAGGAGAAGGTGATCATCTTCGGCGAGATCGAGATCGAGGACGAGTACAATCCGCTGGCGCCCAACGACTACGAGAAGTGCGCGCAGCGGCGGGACGACGCGAAGCTGCTGCGCCAGCGAGAGGCGCTCATACAGCAGCAGGCCAACAAGGCCGCCGGCGGCGATGCCAACGCGTGAGTGGGGAGAGGAGGAGAGCCCCGAACTCCCGTGCCAGCACAACAGACGTTCGCCTTCGCAGGGGCGTCTCTGACAAATTCAAAGCTCCCCCCGCGCCGCTCGAAGACGACGACGACGAAGGCCGATCGTCCAAGCGCCGACGACGAGGCGCCGGCGAGCGTCCCGGCGCCAGCGGGGCCCAGATCGCGCCGCCGCCCAATCTCATAGAGGCGGACAAGCAGGTGACCCTCTCTCTCTCTCTCCCTCTCTTTTTGTGGAGTTTCGAACTTTCCGAAAGAGACGCTCGTTGGTTTCTCGCATAGGTCTTTGCGGAGCCAGCCCCTCCGTCGTTCGCCAAGCCGAGCTTGGGTGCTGGAGGCCCAGCCAAAGGGTAGAGAGATGCGTAATCCGCTCGAGAGAATGCTAAGTGAAGGAAGTTCAGATTGGGCGTGGCCCAGAAGATTATGGAAAAGTATGGCTACAGGAAGGGCGAGGGATTGGGCAGAGAGGGCCAGGGCATCAGCACGGCCCTGCAGGTGGACTGACTGTTGCGTCGCCTTGTCGCTTGGCTCGCTCAACCATCGTCTGTACAGGTGGAGAAGATCGGCTTGCAGTCCGGCAAGATTATCTTGGAGAAGGACGTAAAACCGGGTACGTACGTGCTCTCATCAGTGGATGCCATCCGTACCTACGTGTAACTGGCTGCCACACTCCCACAACCTTTGTTCTACCGCACCCCTCCCCCCATTCTCGAAGAGTGGGGGGGGGGGTAAATGGCCGAATTCTGGGGGGGTCTGGCGCAAAAAGTGGGGGTGGCTGGCCATTCATTCAGTTATATACCGGTACTTGTGGTCAACAGTGTGTATAAATAGGGTCTAAACAGTGTTGTTTGGTTATTTTATGGTCACATAACACTGAAAAGCACTGAAGTCTAAAATACCCTAACATACTCACTTTTATCGCTTAGACAGGGTGAAAATCCCTTGCGAAAAATCTGAGGGGTTGGGTGGGTGTTGGAAAAATAGTGGAGAGGGGTAACCCCCACCCCCCCCCCCAGTTACAGGTATGCCCCTCCTTGTTTGTTGAATTGTTTGCGTCCTTTTTAGTGTTGTATTTCGAATGTCCGCAAAAAAACGCGGTGTAGACCCTATTTCGTTCGCCAGTACCTGTTTTTGCACGCTATGTTGGTGCTAAAATTGGGTGCCGCTGTATCCCGACTCCAAAAATGCCCCAGCCATCTAGCAAAAACGCGATGCTCGCATGTGTGCGCGCTGCAGAGAGCGAGACGCTGCCAGCTCCGGCTCTTCCGAACGCGCCGCCGCCTCCTCAGCCAACGGTCACAGAGCTCCTGAAGAGTCCCACCAAGGTCGTCTTGCTCAAGGTATTTGGGTGCGCTCCTCGCTGCTGGCGAGGCGTGAGCAAATTCGAAATTCGACACTCTACCAGAACATGGTTGGGCCGGGAGAGGTGGACGAGGAGCTGGAGCCGGAAGTACGCGAAGAGATGGTCAAGTACGGAGAGGTCGTGCACTGCGTCGTCTCAGAGGTGGGCCCTACAGCCTGCAGCTAGGCGGGGGCACGTCCCCCCCCCTATTTGGGAGGGCCTCCAGTAGTTCCTTGGGAGTGTAGTGAACGACACAAAATTCGCGTGTGGCCTACTCTTGAGCGAGCAACCCTCTTCGAATCCGGATCATATTCCCGCTCACTCCGAATATATTCGTTTCGCATCCGCCCTCGAGTAGAGCGGACAGTCACGTGACGTGACCATGAGCTGGGTGGCCTGGCCAGAAAGGCCAATTGTAACGATTCTCCTCCAGCTGGAGCACGTCGCCGACATCGAGGCCGTGAGAATCTTCGTGGAGTTTACGAAAATCGACCACGCCATCAAAGGTGGGTGAGCTGGGACGCACGTGCGAACGTGAACGCACGCACACACGCACGCACACCATCGTTCAGCTGTGGTGGCGCTGAACGGCCGCTTCTTCGGCGGTCGCGTCATCAGCGCCTCCTTCTACGACCTCGACAAGTTCAAGGCGGGCGCGCTGCTGTGAAATTGTGACTGACGTTTCGCGAAAACGCCGCGTCTTGTACATGTCAAATGGTGTTCGTTCGCCTAGTGTGCGAGACACTGTCATGTCATGGCCAACAATTCAGAAATTGGATGGTTGGGGGAGGGACATAACCGAGTCTGTCTGCTGGGGTGGATGGGGGGTTGGCAGCTTTCGGGGAGGGGACCATTTTTGACTTTAATAATAGGCACGTTTGGTTCCTTTCCTATTTTTGACGACAACCACCGACACAGCACAATGGCCGTAAGCTGGATCACAAGATCACAGGGCGGCGCCGTATACATAACAGTGGCCGTTGTTCTGCCGCGAGGCAAGGTGGGCCCCCACCTGGCACTGATTTTAGGCCGAAGCCACGGTACAGCCAGAAACCGGAGCCGTGGTTTAAACCCCTTGCCCAAGGGCCGTGGTTTTTACCCAGCAAGGAATCGGAACCCCCGACCTCGCGGTCAAGAATCCAACGCCTTGCGGACTATGCCACAGCCCCAAATTGGTCAGAAATTGGTAAAAAAAGGTATATTTATTAGCACTGAAAAACACCAACATTTACTTATACCGTTTTCGACAGGGTGAAAATCCTTTGTCATTCAATACATTCCGGCAATGCACAGTGTACTTCAGTCGTTGGTATGTATGTACAGGGTGTCCCAGCCTCGACTTCCCCTCTTTGTTCAAGTGTATCTCAGGGATGGGTGATGCGATTTCGATGAAATTTTAAACGGTTGTAGTAATCAGTCAAACTTAGATATTCTCCAATTTTCAGAGAAATCCATAGCGTTCCTCAAAAGTTGTGCGCAAAACAATTTTGTATACGGCTGTATACGGCTCAAGCTTCTGATTGAGCAAGCCTGGAACGAGATTGCCACATTTCCCGATCTGGACGCAATTATGTGGAACAGGACGGTGCCCCTGCCCACTTTCATCGCGACGTTCGTCAATTTTTGGACGACAGATTTCCAGACAGATGGATCGGTCGCAGGGGGCCCATTGACTGGCCTCCGCGGTCGCCTGACCTCACTCCTTGCGATTTCTCGGTTTGGGGAATTCTGAAGGAAGTCGTTTACGCTCAAGAGTGCAAGACTGTTGCCGAACTGAAGGAGTCCATCGAAAACGCGTCAGAGCACTTAGATGCTGAGCTCTGCTCGAAAATCTGCAGATCGGTGATCAAACGTTGCGAAAAATGCGTTGATGTCGATGGCGGTCTTTTTGAAAACTGAAACCGCGTTCGATTTCACTGAAAATTGGAGAATATCTAAGTTTGACTGATTACTGCAACCGCTTAAAATTTCATCGAAATCGCATCACCCATCCCTGAGATACACTTGAACAAAGAGGGGAAGTCGAGGCTGGGACACCCTGTATGTATGTATACTTAAGCATAGTGTCAATTGGACAGGTGGACATTGGACAAAGTAGCGGACAACTTCACTTGCTTCACACCGTTTACGTTTCGACCGCTATACAACAACAGACCCTTGTTAAGCTCCGCACGCACAACTGGTCGCTCAGGAGCGCTTCTCTTGGATGCGTTGCATCAGCTGCAGGTCCTTGGGCGTGACGGTGGCACGCTTGGCGTGGCCGGCGCAGAGGTCGGCCTCGTTGGGCACCTTGACGCGGCGCTTGGTGGAGGCGGCTTTCTTCTTGTTGAAGACGCCGTTGACGATCGAGTTCATCATCGACACTGCCGTCGAGCTGATTTCTGTGTCCGTCTGGATGCTGCTGAGTACCTCGTCAACCAACGAGTTCTCCGGCGGCTGCTGCTTCGTCTTGCGTCGCCCAGGCTTGCTGCCGCCGCTCGCCTGCGGCTTTGCAGCTGGCTTCTTCTTGCCACCGCTAGCCTTTGTGGTGACCTTCTGCGTCTTCGTCGCCGGCTTGGGAGACATTTTGCGCAGCGAGACTTAACGGAAACGGTCGAGAGGGCAGACGGTGTCGGCGAGACTAACTGCACCACGAGAGAATCAGGCACGGTTAGGGACAGAGTACTTAGGTCAATGGTCGATGAGTCGACGGTAACCAGGCAAACCAGACAGTTGTGTTTAGCTTGTGGAGGTGTATAGACTGCTAAACATCCGGTATCGTTCCGTAAGTTAGTGGATGAGGTCAAGTCACGCAGGCCAAGCACCAAATTAGCTGCAGTAGACTAGACAGCCTCCACTTTGGTGGCGTGCGAAACGCGTTACAAAATAACTGTACTTGCGTATTCATCATAGGGATTCGGGCATACCTTGGCCTGACGTCACCCCGTCAGAAAAGTGTCACCCCGTGGATTAGAGTGTCGCGACATCACGGCAGACATCCCTGCAGTTGTAAACGCAGTTGATATTGAATGCTATCTTTTGTTTCGTCATCTCATCATATCAGCATAGCTGGAGCCACTACATGCAACGACTGCTGTGACGCATGTTATAATTCATGTATTTTTTTTGCCAAAAATTCATTTAGCTTTGCTGACAACTTTGACAGTGATTGATGTTGATGATGGTGTGTCAAACAAATTTTAACGTGACGTGTTTAATGGTTGCTGAGGCGCAGTGACTTTTTGAGGCATCTCGCAATTCAGTTGTGGCAGCAGGTACATATATCAGGGTGTACGCATCAGCGTACAACCCTAATATGTGAGCACTTCCTCAATGCGGTTTGTTGAATTTTCAGTCGCTTATAACTCTTGATTGCCTGAACGGATTGTGGCGAACGATAGCTCAAAAGAACCGCCTTCTAGACCGGAATCGAATGAGCCATCCCGCGTTTTGGTACTCGAACGCGTTAAGACAAATTGTACAAAAATGTTCCACAAAAGTGGTGTTTTTTTTTCATGTTCTGCACACACTTTTAGGGTCGCCGCTCTGGAACGCTACTGTTGATTGGGATGAAACTTGGCGTGAGCACGTAGTATATGATGGCAATTTTGTGCCCCTAGGTAAATTTGTCTAGGTGCTTCGGATCTATAGTTATGGCCGATTTGGTCATTTTTCGAAACAGTCGTTTTATTTTGGCCAAAACCCGACAAGAGTAAAAGCAGGGTTGCACAATTTAAAAAAAAAAGTTTTTTTTTTTAAAAAAAAAATTTTTTTTAAAAAAAAAAAAAGTTGGATTTTTTTAAATTAAAAAAAAAAATTTCTCTGTTTTTGGGTAAAATTTAGCTTTTGAGTGGCAAAAAGGCGTTTAAATGGTGTTTAGATGGTACAATTAGTAGTTATTCATTCATAAACTTGCTTATTAGCACCAAAACTAAGCTCTTTTTGGGGTTCCCAACTGGTTCCCAACATAGTGCGATACCGTACACGACCATTTAGAGGCAGCGGCTTTGTCACCATTTGACTAGAACGATGCTAAATATGCTTCTAAAGGCTTTAGGGAAGCACTAGTACTTGTGTTTGACACTCTAATAGGCTAAAAGTATCTTATAGTACGGGTATTTGGCACCAATGATGGCTCCTAAGTCAATTTAAAAATTTTTTTTTTTTTTTTTAAATTTTTTTTTTAATTTAAAAAAAAAACTTGAAATTTTTTTTTTATGCAACCCTGAGTAAAAGTCGAAAAAAAGCCGAGTAAACCCCCAAATGTTTTTTGATTTTCGTGAACAGCCTTACAAAGAATGTCTGGGGCGCTTGCATGACATTTGAAATTCTAACCACATAATGAGATATTGGGTACCAAAATTTCGGCAAATCCGACCAAAAAAAGTTTGTAACCTATAGGCGCTTCAACCGTTCGTGACACCGCTGTGCTGTAATGGCAAAAGTTAATCGTACGGACTTGGAATAGGTTACTTTCGACAAATGGAACCGCTCCGATGCCCGTGTCTCTGTCAGCCCTCTTCGAAAGGCCATTTTTTAGGTGTTTTGTTCCAAAAGTTTGTTAGCTATAGACGCTTCAACCGTTCGTCGCAGAGCTGTGCTGTAATGATGAAAGTTACTCGTCTGGACCTGGAATGGGTCACTTTCGAGAATGGGAGCGCTCCGATTTCCATGTTTCGCAGCTCGACCGTTTTGGCGCACCCCCATTTTGGGCAAAATTTGGATCTATGATCGTGCATTATTTTTCATTTCCTGAACGAATTCTGGCGCGTGATGGCTCAAAAGAAGCGCATTCAAAGGGGGAATCGATTAAGTCATAACACGCTTCCATACGCTTGTGCATTACCGAGAAGTTTTTGGAGATGGCAGGACCCACTTTACATAACAAGCTTCTTGGTTCGTCGCCCACTCGCTCCTGCATCAATTGGACGGAAACCTCGCAGGCATGTATGCTCCACATCAAAAAATGAAATCGCCGGAGGGACTCTTGCTACATGCCAGCTATGGTTTACTGGGCACATTCTTCTTTTTACCATGTTCCCTAAATCAAGAGGTCGCTGGTTCGAATCCCAGTAACGCCTGCCTGTGCCTTTGCACGTGTCCCCTTGGGAAACCCATCAGCATTGCTTTACTACAGTGTCTCCAGTCCATTCCACATTTTTTGTCTCTTTTCTAGGTTCTTTTACCAGAATTTTGGTAATTTTTTGAGCTGGGAAAATATTTATGGACGAATGCTCGCTACAGCCCCGGATACATGAAAATGACACATCTGCACACTCGCACGCACGCACGCGCGCGCACGCACGCACAATGTGTACAGTGGTACACGCTTTTCATAAGCTTTATGGTGCAACACTGAGCATGCGTCCATTCTGGTCTGCTGCTGTGGGTTTGTATGTGTGTGCGTGCGTGAGTTTTTGATTAATCTTTCTTTTATGAAAAAACGCTGTATTAAGGAAAATTTTGCAGGTGGCTGCAAAAAAGGGAGAATATGTGACGCTCCTTTAGGGCCAGTTTGAAAAAACGCGGTATTAAAAGTAGCCACTTCATCAGATGATCAACTTCAGTTTGGACAAACCATGTATAATCGAACCAAGCGCAGCAACACGTCACATATTCGGCGTTGGTTGTGTGAGCCATCGCACACAGCCACAACCATACATGTAACCGGGTTTTTGAAGTGGGGGGGGGTCTGAGAGACTTCTGGGGGGGGCGTGGGGGGGGGGGGGTACTAATAATTGAATATGGAGGGGGTACCAGAAGGGAAAAAAATGTTCCTAAATAGTGTCTAAATAGGCACTTTTCAGTCAAAAATAGGTCAAAAATGCGTTAAAATAGGCTAGAAATAGCGTTATTTAGCTGTTTTAAGGCCAAAATACACTGAAAAAGGCGAAAAGTACACTACACTGTACAATTTTAGACAAGTTGGATGCAATACGCGAAGTTCACTCGAACACGCAGAAACGCACCCGTATACCGCAGCTGCGCTCGCCTGCGTTGGAGCTGTGCGCGCCGCTCCGTCGCTCAGCCTTAGGTCACCCAGTCAAGACAGCCGGTCTGGTCAAGGAGCCAATCAGCGACGCCCACGCCTGCCCCGCCCCTCCCGCTCGTCGCGCGCCGCTCAAGCCAGCCGCCGCCGAGAGAAGCCTTCATTCGAGTTGCGTTCTAGTCGTTTTTTGTAGTGTTTCGTTTTGCCTCTGTGGTTTTCGCCGAGTTTCGTCCAGTCGTCTTGCGTCAGTGACGCCTGCTCGGTGTCGGTGGCGCCTGCCGTGCCTCCGTGCACGGCTAGGAAATACAGGCGTCTCCCTCCCATTGTAGTATCCACACTGTATTCGTACACACGCGCACACAGTTACGTAAGGGGGCTTAGGTTCGCTCTGCCTAAGTGCGTCACAAGTGTCGACCGCGTCGCGGCGGCACTCCTCTTCCTAGCGTAGGTGTCGCGGCTGGCGAATCATTCCGACCCTCGTCCGTGCGTCCCCAAAGGAAAGGACCTGCGACCGCCGCTGGAGCTCAGACGCCGTGCTGTAGGTGGACCTCCGCTGCAGTAGCGTAACGGTAGAGTGGTGCATTTTCGCATTACCTTTTGCATTGGAAAACTTCAGGAAAATTCTGGGGGGGGGTCTGGGGGGGGGCTGGGTAGGGGTAAAATTCCGGCTGGGGGCCCCTAACCCCCCCCAGTTACATGTATGGCCACAACACTACCACTATCAATCCACCCTCACAAAGTCTTTCATCTCTCTGACGATGCGCATCATTCATTAGGCATCGTATGGATGGACAGGGCACACAGCCAAAGATTCTGCATAAATAATTTCGCTACCCTGCCCATCTTAAATTTTTAATATGTGGCTTGCCCTTACAGTAAGTGATATGCACCATCAATTCACGATCTTGAGTACCTACCAAGTACATTGTATACCCTACATTCAATCTTCGATTCTCGTTCATCTTTGTTCCGCTTCTGTTAGCCTGTGCCTATGGACGGACTGAACTGCCATCTGTAGACGTCCAGTCAAGGACAAGGCCCGCTCTCGTCTCTGAGTCCAAGGAATGAAAGGCCTCGGTCCTCATGCAGCCTGGACTGCATTTCCAATGATCCAAGCGAGCACAACAAACGCCGAATATGTGACGTCTTGCTGCGCTTGGTTCGATTATACACGGTTTGTCCAAACTGAAGTTGATCATCTGATGAAGTGGCTACTTTTAATACTGCGTTTTTTCAAACTGGCCCTAAAGGAGCGTCACATATTCTCCTTTTTTTGCAGCCACCTGCAAAATTTTCCTTAATATTCATTCAGCCGCGTTTAAAGTATTTTGCTGTTTTACTGTACTTATCGCATTGTTTATTCTTATTATTAATGTCGCTTTATTGATCGCTATTAGTGGCCATTAGTGACACTCGATGGGCAGGGCAGTGCGGCTCAAAATAGCACGGGGTGACGTAAGACCAAGTCCGGATTTGACGGGGTGACGTCAGGGCAAGGTATGCCGGGATTCGTACATAAACGCGGCAATTTATAACACAGTAACTGCACATTGCTAAGCGTTTCTACGAAACCTCAAACCTCCAACTATTGGCATTTAGCGATTGACTCATAGATGCATGCGCGTGTGCGCATATGCGTCGTAAATGCGTGTCTGCAGCATTTCGAGTCTCATTGGGTGGCCCTGAAGAGGGCCGTTGGGTTGGTATGGGGGGGTAGTTGGTGTCGGACGGAGCAGCGGTCGGTCAAGGCTCAGGCGCGCTCTCCGCGGATGCGGCGTGCGAGCTGGATGTCCTTGGGCATGATGGTGACGCGCTTGGCGTGAATGGCGCAGAGGTTGGTGTCCTCGAAGAGGCCCACGAGGTAGGCCTCGCTCGCCTCCTGCAGCGCCAGCACGGCCGACGACTGGAAGCGCAGGTCCGTCTTGAAGTCCTGCGCGATCTCGCGCACGAGCCGCTGGAAGGGCAGCTTGCGGATGAGCAGCTCCGTCGACTTCTGGTAGCGGCGGATCTCGCGCAGCGCCACCGTGCCCGGCCGGTACCGATGCGGCTTCTTCACGCCCCCAGTCGCCGGCGCAGACTTGCGCGCCGCCTTCGTCGCCAGCTGCTTGCGCGGAGCCTTGCCGCCGGTCGACTTGCGAGCCGTTTGCTTCGTACGCGCCATTTCGCTTCTTCTTTCGCTGTTGCGTTGACTTGGAAAGGGTTGCAAGAGACAAAACAGAAGTGGCTGAACAGCGCGCGTCCCCTTTTAAAGGCGCTTCACGACGCTCCATTGGTCGGCGAAAGACGCTGCATTCTACTGGTTCCCGCCAAAATTCAATTGAAGCACTGGCGACGTCTGGCGAACGTTGCGGCGAACATCATGCCCATGTAGGTAGTGGCGAATCGCATATTGATTGGTTCCCGCCAAAATTGCAGTGCGTCACTGGCGGCGCCTGGCGGACGTCATGTTGAACAACAGACGCATGAAGTTGCAGTCGGCCACGCCCGCGATAGCGCAAGTTTCAAGCAGATGAGAAACGCTGGTTTGCATCACGCACATTCCAACATCGGTCGTCTTTTGGGTCTAACAGGACGTCTGCTGGCGGCTACACATACAAGGGCGCTGCAATCCACACCACGATACATGCAACGTGACCGAACTTGGAAATAATTTCGTTTTACAAAGCAGAGTTGAAACACTAGCGCTCCATAACATCTGCGAACGCAACTTGGAACCACGTCCACAAATCACAATAGGTGCTTGCTTGCAGCACGCATGACAGGTAATGTGCAATGATTGCAGTACATCAAGTCCGAGTGGGTGGCCCTGAAGAGGGCCGTTGGGTTGGTATGGGGGGGGGGGGAGTTGCTGGCTCGTCAGTCCTTCTCACTTCTCCTTGGCGGCGCCGGTCTTCTTGGGCAGGAGAACGGCTTGGATGTTGGGCAGGACGCCGCCCTGCGCGATGGTGACGCCCTGGAGGAGCTTGTTCAGCTCCTCGTCGTTGCGCACCGCGAGCTGGAGGTGGCGCGGGTTGATGCGCGTCTTCTTGTTGTCGCGAGCCGCGTTGCCCGCCAGCTCGAGCACCTCCGCCGCCAGATACTCGAGCACGGCCGCCAGATAGACGGGCGCGCCAGCACCCACGCGCTCAGCGTAGTTGCCCTTGCGCAGCAGTCGGTGGATGCGGCCCACGGGGAACTGCAAGCCGGCGCGCGACGAGCGCGACTTCGCCTTGGCCTTTGCCTTGCCACCCTTGCCTCCGGCCATTTCTCTCTTGCTGACTTGCTTGTTGCTTTGGAGAGGGAACTTCGTAAACAGACGAATGTCTCAACCAGAATGGAGTGGCTATTTGTACGCACGCACTGATGGCATCTCATCAAAAGCAAGCGCAGGCATATCGACGTGCAAGTTGAGTGGCTCTTCATAGGTCCTCCACGCTCTGGCACTGTCCCGTATAAAGGTCCATGACTAGAAAACAAATTGCGAACCTGCCAATTCGGCGAAAAACGTACAGCACAGCCTCGGTGCCGCGCTGGAAGTGTTTTTGCGCAATAAACTGGAATTCCATGAATGCTTCGCGTTGTCTACGTCCCTTGGGATGTGTTGGGATGGCCAAAAAAAAGGGGGGGGGAGGAAGGGGGGGGGGGGGGAGGGGGGGGGGGGAGGGGGGAAAAGGGGCCCCAAATAGGGGCCCAAGACTAGAAAACAAATCACAAACCCGGCACGCCGGGAAAAGCACACAACACACCGCGTGGGGGGCGGAAGCGGGGGGGGCGCTTGCGCAAGAAATCCATGAAGCAAGTGTAAGGGCGCGCACGCAGGGAGTAGCGGCCCTACAGCATCCAGCACGCGACGCCAACGAAAATAAATGCAGCTAAAGACATTTGTGCGTGCCATCCAACCCGCCGAGCAGGCAATCCCCATTCGACACCTTACATCGGAGGAGATTCGTACGCACCACCACGCCCACAGCGCAAACCGCAAATCACACTACAGAGCCCCACATAAGATGGGGGCGCCCTGAGGGGGGCGGGGGGGGGGGGAGGGGGGGGGGGGTGCCCAGCGGCAGCGGACTGTGAAGTCTACTTGGGGGAGGTGTACAGGTCACGGCCTCGGTGCCCTCGGGGACGCCGTGCTAGGCCGGCACGCAGGGCGGGGGGAGGGGCGCGGCGGACGGGCGCGCGACACGTGATGGCCGAGCGCTTGTTGTAGCGCGCCAGACGCGACGGCCCCGGCCCGGTCCGGCACGAGGATGCGGTAGGGGAGGAGGACCAAGACGGCCATGCCCCTGAGGCCGGTGCCGTGGCGGGCGTGCCCCATCCCCATGCCCTGTACGACCTGCACCTCTACTTCTTCTTCCCCCCCCGCCGCCCCCCACCTCCGCCCCCCCTCGCCTCCCCCGCCCTCTCCGCCTCCCCCGCCCCCCCCCCGCCCGCTCCCGTCGCCTCCGGGGGCGTCCTCCTCCTCGATCCTTGTACTGACGTCCACCAGGACGTCAGCCACCCAACATACACCTGTAGTACATACCGTACTCCTACTCTCTTCGTCTTCACCACTGGACTCCAGCGGCGCCGAACTTTCCCAAGGACGCCAGCCACCCGCCGACCAGTCTCCAGCGGCCAGGCGTCGCGTCTACCCCTCAAGCGCCGCCAAGCCAAGCCCCTGCCGACTGGACTGCAGCTGCGCCCTCTGATCCAGCCGCCGTCAGCGCTCAAGGCCTGCCTACGGCCCAAGCGGCATCCCTCTGCTGACAAGGGGCGGCGGCAGCGCGCCTGCTGCAAGACTGGACTGGACACCCGCGGCACAAGCGGACGACGCCGAGATAGCGTCCCTCTCCCTCCCCTCACTGCACATAAATACCCTCGCCGATTCGACAACAACAGCCAGTGTACAGATCAGTGGACAGTTCCTTGTACATATGAATCTGTCTTCGTGAACCTCGCCGTATCGTATCCCGTTTCGTGTACTGTTCGCCAGTTTGTACAGAAGTCTGTATAGCAGAACCTTGTACAGGCGCAGTCAGGCTTGCCGCTTCAGTACAGTGTTTCTGGAGCGCCAGGCAGGATCCTCCTGGGCTTGGACTGTCGGTTTGAGATCCGTCGGCTGTTGGTTAAGCCGCTGCCTTGTTCCAATCGCTAAAAATAAAACAGGGAAGATCGTAGAGTTGATCGGCGCGTCAGCGGGACCTGTGTGCCCGGCAACGTGAGACCCACAAAGTGGGGAAGATCTGACTCGTCGGTCGGTGCGTCAGCGGGACCTGTGTGCCCGGCAACGTGAGACCTGTTTGTGGGAAGGATCGTAGAGTTGATCGGCGCGTCAGCGGGACCTGTGTGCCCGGCAACGTGAGACCCACAAAGTGGGGAAGATCTGACTCGTCGGTCGGTGCGTCAGCGGGACCTGTGTGCCCGGCAACGTGAGACCTGTTCGTGGGAAAGATCGTAGAGTTGATCGGTGCGTCAGCGGGACCTGTGTGCCCGGCAACGTGAGACCTGTTCGTGGGAAAGAAACTAGAGTTGATCGGTGCGACAGCGGGACCTGTGTGCCCGGCAACGGAGACCCACAAAGGGGGAAGTCGTCGCTCGGTGCGTCAGCGGGACCTGTGTGCCCGGCAACGTGAGACCTGTTCGTGGGAAAGATCGTAGAGTTGATCGGTGCGTCAGCGGGACCTGTGTGCCCGGCAACGTGAGACCTGTTCGTGGGAAAGATCGAGAGTTGATCGGTGCGTCAGCGGACCTGTGTGCCCGGCAACGGAGACCTGTTCGTGGGAAAGATCGTAGAGTTGATCGGTGCGTCAGCGGGACCTGTGTGCCCGGCAACGGAGACCCACAAAAAAGACTCGTCGGTCGGTGCGTCAGCGGGACCTGTGTGCCCGGCAACGTGAGACCTGTTCGTGGGAAAGATCGTAGAGTTGATCGGTGCGTCAGCGGGACCTGTGTGCCCGGCAACGTGAGACCCACTCAGTGGGGAAGATCGACTCGTCGGTCGGCGCGTCAGCGGGACCTGTGTGCCCGGCAACGTGAGACCCACTCAAGCACGCACCAGAGTTCACTTGCTTGACTCTGTGCCCAGAAGCGTGACGCCAGCAGTTTCGATTTGCTGAGCCGCGTTCGCTGGCGATTGTTGCATGAGCGAGCCGCCTCCTAACGGCGACGACTGTCCACAATCCACAGCAACCACAGAATGGGGGAGCTGCACCCGTAGGGTAGCGACCTACAGAGCAGCACGTTGACAACACACTCCACAGAGTTCAAGGGCGATCGTTCTATGCTCAATTGACAATGACTGCACAATATCGGTCTCGCCCTGGAACAGTGCGCTGACCGCAATTCGTTTGCAAAATTTGCTGATCGGTCGAGTGTCAGGCGTGGCCTTCGAACTCATCAGCCAGCTGCTTGACAATGTTCGCGCGCGCACTATCGCCAGGCTGACGACCTCGCAGATGCGATGCGCCAGCTCGGAGAGCGATGCCAGTGCCGTGACGACGACACAGTCGCATTTGCAGACACCTTGCTGCAGTTAGACAAAATTGCGTACGGTGACGATTTGCTTGACACAAACACCAGTGTACCATCTGCTGCTACGACCTTGAATCGTTTGAGACCAGAAATCGCAAGATCATCCTCGATGCTCTGCCCGGAGACGCACTTGACCTACCAGAAGGTAGTTGAATGGGTAGTCAATTTTGATAGGCGCATCGTTTCGCCTTGGACCGGAGAGCGGGCCAGCTGCAACACACTGCTGGAAACCCTTGTCGGTGATTGCCACCTCTCCGTTGATCAGTGCGCCTTCCAGTTCACAACTGAATTCAGTGGGCTGGAGGGGAGGAGCGGCGACGCGCTCTGATGACCTCCGTGACAAGGGTGGGCGCGCCTACCATGAGCGCTCTCTCGGTTTCGACCGAGAGATTGGTTGGCGTCACATGGCCGGCCACTTCCGGCCAGTGGAGCATCGTTGACACCACAGGCACATATGACCAATACAACACTCAGTGCCATGACAACCATGACAATTGCGACAAACAATACAATTCCAGCGACTTCTTGCCTCACAGTCAAGCTCAGGAGGGTCCTGCCAATGGTCGGGCTGTCGCTGACGTCAGCGACTCCGATTGGATGTCTGTACTGACCACCGTGACCGTCGTCCGTCGTGAAAATCGTCGTCCATACTGACCGTCGCGAAAATTGTACAGACATGACATTGGCAGAACAAACGAACCATGCTCTGCAGATCGTGTGTACAGAGAAATCTGCAGAGTGCTGTGCTGAATGTGGGAAGTCTGACTCGCGTTTGTGTACAAACTGTACTGTACTGTGTGTACCAAATGATGGAAACTCGACAGATTTGAGCAATCATCGGAATCGACAAGCGTTTCGCTCGCATCAGAGCCAAGGTTTAGACCAGCCTCTGGAACGCTTATTCCTGAAGCACCAGCACAATAACAACCACACAATAAGATCGGATGACAATGGAGGAAATGGGCAATGGCGCCGAAGGCTCGGCGAGCACTATGCGCTCTAGTGGCTCGTCCAGCGGATTTTGGAGCGAGGACGCGCTGAAGAATAGCGCTTAGTGGGCCCCAATTGATACTGACTACCCTTTTGGTCCTGCTCCCGGGTGCGTCGCATTCGGGACATACAAACGGGGGGGGGGGGGGGGGGGGCCCCCCCCCAAAACCCCCCCCACGCCCCCCCCCCCCCCCCCCCCCCAAACCAACCAACCAACAAACAAAATCTCTCCAAAAAACAAAAACCTATACCTATTCTTCAAAACCAACAATACTCCCCCCCCGCCCCCTCCTCCAACCCCCCCCCCCCCCCCACCCCCCCCCCCACCCCCCCCCCCCCCCCCCCTTGGTGAGCCTGGTGAGCTGCAGTGGAGTCTTTCCATTCAGTTTCGCAGCTGGTCGTGCAGACTCGCAGGCAAGAACCCTTCCTTTGCTGCAGCATTCTTATACCCGTTCCCAGGTGTTCCTATCCCCGGAACCCTTCTTCCGGCAGCCGCTGTCATCGTACAGCCCAATTTCACCGCCCAACTCCTCCAAACCAAATAGACACTGCCACATTTGAACAAAAGGCAGTCCAATGGTCCAATGCAGCTGAGTCGCTGCCTCGTAGCCAACTGTTGACACAAGTGAAATCCAAGCCAGAACTCCAGAGAAGGGCGGTGCTGAGAATTCGCTGCAAGTGTGGAGGCCTACGCACAAGCGACTCGCACGCCACTTCCAGACACTCTGGTTGTGCCTTGCACCAGTGCCCAACATGCTGGCTGCTACCAATGTCAAAACATCTGACCTGACAATCAGAAGACTGGCATCAAAGAAGAACTATCAGGTGCGCCCATGAATGATTCTGGCTTGTTGTGCTGAGCCTGTTGTGAGTGGACCATCATGGCCGAGATGTCGGCTACTGGCGCCTGCTGGCGTTGGCAACAAAAAAAATAATAATAATAATAAAAAAAAAAAAAAAAAAAATGACGTCGTAGAAGCGCAAATCGCAGCGTGTCCACTATGCATGCAGAGCTGCGTCTATAGTTCGCTTCTCGCGCGCTCAGCCCTGCATTGTTATCCTGCTATTGCACCTACCACCTAGGTACTGCGTGTACTCGTCGCGCTGCGCATGATTGCATTTCGTTGCCTAGAGTGTGTGCATAGGTATGACTCATGCGATTACTGTATTTGGATTGCCTACGTTCTTTTTCTATTTTTGCCATCTTGCTTTCCCACTCTCGATGCTTCATGTTTCGAACAGCCAGTTGCCCTGCTCACTTGCGCTCGCGTTTTGTGTAGTTTTGCAGTGCGGTTCCTTTCTCTCACCATAAGCGTCGTTACCTTATGTAAGGCTTGAGTTGCTCAGCTTTGATTTGTGTGGTGAACATACATACGTCGATTTCTTTTACCTGTTTGTCAATGTTCGTTCATGTGTTCCAACTTCCAATCTCGACACAGTATAGGGTAGGTAATAGTGCTGCAGTTTCTTGCCGCCATATTTCCCCATTCCGCCTCAAGCCCCGACTCTACCAACTCAACCGACATAGGCATGGGCTGCAACGAGAACGTGCTACAGCTCCAGCCATCATCAACAAAAGGCATGGCAACCTACAGAATTCACTCACAAGCTGCATCAACTTTCGTCTTCTCGCAGAGCCCCACTGTCTTCCCTCCTGGGTCCCTGGTTTCTGCTGATGGCCACACCCCCTTGAAAGCAGCACGGCGACCAGTAGGGGGGGGCCCCCCCCCACGCAAGGGCCCCCCCCCCCCCCCCCCCCCCCCCCCCCCCCCCCCCCCCCCCCCCCCCCCCCCCCCCCCCCCCCCCCCCCCCCCCCCCCCCCCCCCCCCCCCCCCCCCCCCCCCCCCCCCCCCCCCCCCCCCCCCCCCCCCCCCCCCCCCCCCACGCCACCCCCCCCCCCCCCCCCCCCCCCCCCTTTGCAGCTATGAGGACACAGCGACTCAACTGACTGTACGCATGGACTGGACTGCAGCAAGGCGATGAACATTCTACAACTTCAGTCTACACTACCACGCGTCGAAGCAACCTACAGCGAATTCCTTCCTTGGAGGATTCATTTCTCTCCTTCATCTTTCCTCTGGGTCCCTGGCTTCTGCTGATGGCCACACCCCTGGAGACTTTGCAGCTGTGAGGACACAGCTCGTCCAAGGGGGAAGGTGTACTGACGTCCACCAGGACGTCAGCCACCCAACATACACCTGTAGTACATACCGTACTCCTACTCTCTTCGTCTTCACCACTGGACTCCAGCGGCGCCGAACTTTCCCAAGGACGCCAGCCACCCGCCGACCAGTCTCCAGCAGCCAGGCGTCACGTCTACCCCTCAAGCGCCGCCAAGCCAAGCCCCTGCCGACTGGACTGCAGCTGCGCCCTCTGATCCAGCCGCCGTCAGCGCTCAAGGCCTGCCTACGGCCCAAGCGGCATCCCTCTGCTGACAAGGGGCGGCGCCAGCGCGCCTGCTGCAAGACTGGACTGGACACTCGCGGCACAAGCGGACGACGCCGAGATAGCGTCCCTCTCCCCTCCCCTCACTGCACATAAATACCCTCGCCGATTCGACAACTACAGCCAGTGTACAGATCAGTTGACAGTTCCTTGTACATATGAACCTGTCTTTGTGAAGCTCGCCATTTCGTGCCCTGTTCCGTGGACTGTTCGCCAGTTTGTACAGAAGTTTGTATAGCAGAGAACCTTGTACAGGCGCAGTCAGGCTTGCCGCTTCAGTACAGCAATTCGCTTCAAGGCTGAACACAAGGAGAGGTATTACGCGTATTGTAAATGGCTGACCCCTTCAATAGGCTAGTCCATGGCATCTTGCCAAACTATGAAATAGGGAGATAAAACGCCGCATCGTCATACACCGGTATAGGCGGTCTAGCTATCGTCACGTTCCCGCCCAGTGGTGAATGAAGTGGACATTATTGGCGCTGATTGGCTGATCCGTAAGCGATTGCAGAGTGCTGCCCCCTACCGGACACGACGGGTATCGTTTAATAATTGTGTCATTCAACGCAAAGTAGCAGCTTCGGTACGAATGTTCCGAAATCATAGGCCTGTACTCAGTGTACTGTTCCATGCACAACACGGCACTACAGTTACGCACCAAGACACGATTCCCCATCGACAATTTGCGACACCTCCCGTCTGGTAAGACAGCACGAAATTCACTAATGCAAAACAACTGCAGTTGCAAGAGTGATTGGGTGGCCCTGAAGAGGGCCGTTGGGTTGGTATTGGGGGGGGGGGGGTCGTCTTGGAGGCAGCAGAGGAGGCAGGCTCAGCCGCCAAAGCCGTAGAGGGTGCGTCCCTGTCGCTTGAGTGCGTAGACGACGTCGAGGGCGGTGACGGTCTTGCGCTTGGCGTGCTCGCAGTAGGTGACGGCGTCGCGGATGACGTTCTCGAGGAAGACCTTGAGCACACCGCGCGTCTCCTCGTAGATGAGGCCGCTGATGCGCTTCACGCCGCCGCGGCGCGCCAGACGACGGATCGCCGGCTTCGTGATGCCCTGGATGTTGTCGCGCAGGATCTTACGGTGCCGCTTAGCGCCGCCCTTGCCCAGGCCCTTGCCACCTTTGCCGCGTCCCGTCATCTTTGCTGACTTGCAGACCTTTGGTACACACTTGCTCAAACCTCGAGAGACAACGATTCAAGTGACGCCAAACTGAGATCGTTTATGAAGGCGCAGCGTCGCACAGTGGCGGCGAAACGCCGTCACTCCAGGCAATCAACAGCCTTGCAGAAGTGGCGACGTCTGGCGGCCAAAATGAGACCGCAAAATGTTGGCAAGTCCATTGTTTCAGTACAGCGGTACACTGTACATACCATTCTTTTCTTTCTTTTTTTCTCTTCTTAACCGTTCTTTTCTTAACAAAGGTGCACCTGTGTTGATTCTGTTGCACTGCACACAGTCGCGGAATGTCAAACTTCGGGTTGCTTTCAAAACAACGATTCCTGTACGTACGTGTACGAATTGTAGGAAGAATAAGGAAAACGCGATTGACGACACCTGCATACCCTACATGTGTACCTGCGTATAGATGCGTACACGTACGTTACATTTTCCGCGCACGTACAGTTCGCCAGTCGTGCTAGCCCACCTGCTGCTGGTGTCTTGTTGACAATACATACATATACCGTAAACCCTATAATTAGCCCCCCCCTATAATTAGCCCCTCCCTATATTTATACACTCTCCTATGGCTGGAACGAAAAAATTAGCCCCCTCTTCCTCTTCTGTGTGCCCCCTCTTCTAATACATAGTGCCCCCTCTTCTAATACATAGTGCCCACGAGTACGGAGACGTTGACACTACACTGTCCGGAGGCATTATTTGAAGATTTACGGTAGGAAAGAGACCTTACTCACACAACCACAGACCTCGGCGGGAACAACCGCTTCAGGGCTTGCAGGCGCGTTTGCCGTGCCATCCCACTTGCGCATCGCCGACATGCCAATAGACGCTGCAGCGAGCGCGATCCACACTCCGACCACAATCATACGCGGCGTTGTCGATTCAAACCAGAAAGTCACGCCAGATAAATGGCCACTTCTGAAACTTGTTAAGTAGGGTTAGAACACGCGCGCGAGCGCGCGCGCGCGCGCACGCACGCACGCACGCACGCACGCACGCTTTGCTTTGCTTTGCTTTGCTTTGCTTTGCTTTGCTTTGCTTTGCTTTGCTTTGCTTTGCTTAAAACTAACGCGCAGCGGTCCACGCGAGCAGTCCCAATGATCGGTGGACCCAGTTGAAAAGCGGGCGTTTCGGAGTGCCTGGATTGAATCTCAGCAGCGCGTTGAGTGGCTGAAGCCAGCCGAGTAGCAGGGCAATGGCGCCAGCCAACGCGTGCCACTGTCTAGTGGTCCACTCGAAAGACACGTCGCTGGGCCCTGACAAAGCACGCTTGGCCCACCACACCGACACTGCAGCCAGCGCTGTCAGTACTACCGAAAACCAGTTCATCTGGCCTTCCATCAATTTCAGCTTCATAGAGTCACTTTCCGATACGACGCTGCGACTTGTCGTCACTTTCACCGCACTACTAGAGAAGCTTCTGTGTTCGTGATACTTCAATCCTAAAATCAGGTCTATTTCTCTGCCGTGCTGTATACAACTTCCCACTGGAACATGTAATGGTGAAATTTTATTCAAAGCTTGCCATTATCCTTGGCTTCCCCGACTGCCATGATCAGGAACGTGTCGGCGTCTAGCGATCGCACTTGATTTGTTCCTGCATTGACTGGATTTAGTCTCACTGAGAATCGGCACACTGCGAAACCATCGACAGTGCCCACAGTCACCGAGTCTTTGACCACGACCTTCTCTCTCTCTCCCTGCAATAAAGCATGCGACATCAAAGCAGTGCAACAGTGCTGGTTCGAATAGATGCGCAAAGGCGCACAATGACCTGTGAAAGTCGCGCATATGGGTCGTTGCCTTGTGGATTTTGGCCCAAATGCACAGTGTCCTCCCCATTGCCCACTACGCAGTCAATGACCATGGCGGGAGCCTGCAATCGAGCTTGTAAGTTGCAAGCACACATACCACACACACACACACACATCAGTTGACGTGCGTGCGTGCGTGCGTGCGTGCGTGCGTGCCTTGTCGCACCATGGCGGCCGCGTCACAAAAGCCGACCGCAACATATTTCTTTGCTGCTCCGTCGGCAAATCCCAGCTGAGCGGTGGTTTCGAAGTCAATGACTTCGCCATCCGGTTGCACGCCGTACGTGACTCCATACGTGCAGTTTGTGGACAAATCGCAGCCTTCGGGGATGACAACGCAGCCCTTGGTCTCTCCGCAACCTTGGGAAGACACTTTGTCCAGAGCCATGACAGCCGTCATCTGTGTCACGCAAAGCAGCAGCGACAGAATGGAGACACGGTGCCGACCGTCGCTCGAGCGGGGCGACGGCGCTGGCGGCGGCTGCGTCTGCGCGGCGGGCCGTTGATTGGCCGGCTGGCAGTGCGTCGCGGTCTGCGTCGGCTGCTGCTGCCGCTGAGTGGGCTGGCCGTGCGTGTCGGCGACGGCGAGGCGACTGCTGCTTGACTGTCTGTGTACGGCTGTCTGTCTGGGTGTCATGCCCTCGCGCAACCGCGCGATTTCCTTGTCTAACTGTCCGATTTGGTTGACGCACTCCTGTCGAATTTCAGAGCTGCGTTCGAGTTCGGCCAAGCGCGCTGTGGACTGCCCGCCCTGCGCGTCCGAGACGCTGGCCAGCGCGAGTGCCGAACCGGTCATGAAGACTTGCAGTTGCGTGTTGCGTTCGGCTATCAGTGCGTTCAGGAGTCTCTCTCCGGCTGTGTTACCATTCGCGTCGTCGTTCTCCTGTCGACGGTCGCTGTTCGTGTGCCGTTCTCTCTGCTCTCTGTGCTGGGTGTCGCTGCGCAGCGGAGCGCCTCCGCTCGCGTGCTGTCGGCTCTGCTGTTGATATGGCGCCGCGTCGTCCGCGTTTGCCTGTGACGCGCCGCGATAGTCGTCGACGCGCTGCATGTGTGCGTCTCTCGTCTGGCTGTCGATCGCGACTCTGCGATTGTCGTCGGAGTCTACGCTCACTGCGGGGTCCGTCTCGTTCAATAGGTCGAACGCCTCGCGCCACGGCTGCTCCGATCTCAGTACGAGAGGCGGGGGCTGTCCTCATAGGTGTCACCGGGTCGGGAAGAGTGGGGGGGGGGGGGTAGCTGGCCGATTTTGGGGGAGGGGGTCTCCGGAGCAAAAAGTGGGGGGTAGCTGGCCATTGTTTGAGTTATAATGGTACTTTTTGGTCTAAAATGGGTATAAAAAGGGTGTAAACAGTGTTATTTAGCTGTTTTATGGTCATATAACACTGAAAAGCACTGAAAAACACCAACAGTTACTCACCTTTATCGTTTTACACATGACGAAAATCCTTTGGGAAAATTCTGGGGGGGGGGGGGGGGGGGAGTTGGGGGGTGGTTGAAAAACTAGTGGGGGGCCCCAAAGCCCCCCCACCACCCCCCAGTTACACCTAATGCTTTCCGCCCCGCAGTGTTTGGTACTCTTTGATGGTTTGGTTATACTCGCCCGTGCAGTGCGCGATCATGGCGAGCGTGTTGCGTCGCTCGAGTAATTATGGCTCTGGTGATGTCGTTTTTGGCCTCGCTGCTGTAGTCGCCATTCATGACACTGTCGCGGAACGCGCGCAGGTCGGCGGCCTTTTTCCTGCACTGGTTCAGCTGCTCGGCGACTCGCTCGAGCGTCTGCTCGAGCTGATTCAGGTGCATCAGCTGGAGCTCGTCGACATTCTCCGCGTCCGTCAGCTCGTTACTCGTGCCGTGCTCGGCCGGCGTTTCAGCGCGGCTGCGGCTCTCCGTCTCGTCGGTGACTGCTACGAGCGCGTCTGCGGTGGCCGACTGCGCGTCGCCCTGCTCGTGTTGTCGGTTGTACGTGCGGCTGCCCGGCCTGTTGCCGTACTTCTCCTGCAGCCGCTCGGCGGCGGGCTTCATGCTGTCCTTGAGCAAGCGTCGATTTACGTCGATTTTGTTCTGCACAATGTAGTTGTACAGCTTGTGCATGTCGTCTGACGGCCGTCTGGGCGGGTTCTTTCTGGGAACGCACTGCCGACAGATGCCGAATCGAAACGCGAAGGCGAACGGCTGCTGGCCCACGGTGGCGAACGGGTCGCTTCTGACCAGCTGGAGGCACGTGCTGTGGCACTCGCGGTCGCAGCGTCTGCCGCTCAAGCAGGGCAATTTCGACACTCCCTCCTTGTGGTTCAACTGCTCGACGTCGGTCCACGCCTCGTTACAGATAAAACAGTGCGTCGCGGCGTCCACGTATTCTGCCATGTTCGTGTCGGCGGCGTGCGCGTCTTTCTGAGTGCTGTGCCCGGGCTCAGTGGTCGACGCGGGCGGTGCGCGATTGTCCGCGCTGCCGCTCATCGCGAGTCGAGTGTGCTCTGTGGCTGTGCCGAAGGAGAGCGGTTTGTGGCTGCTGGTGCGCGCGGCATGGGTCTGAGACTCTCCGTGGGGCAGCGCGGGTCTGAGACTCTCCGCGGGGTGGTGGAGCTCGCCGGCTCTCCGTCAACGGTTTATGACCGCTGGGATAGGGGTAGTGGAGGTCGCCGCCTCGCCGTCAACGGTTTAGAACTGCTGGGATACGAAGGGTAGTGGAGCTCGCCGGCTCTCCGTCAACGGTTTATGACCGCTGGGATAGGGGGAGTGGAGGTCGCCGCCTCGCCGTCAACGGTTTAGAACCGCTGGGATACGAAGGGTAGTGGAGCTCGCCGGCTCTCCGTCAACGGTTTATGACCGCTGGGATAGGGGTAGTGGAGGTCGCCGCCTCGCCGTCAACGGTTTAGAACCGCTGGGATACGAAGGGTAGTGGAGCTCGCCGGCTCTCCGTCAACGGTTTATGACCACTGGGATAGGGGTAGTGGAGGTCGCCGCCTCGCCATCAACGGTTTAGAACCGCTGGGATACGAAGGGTAGTGGAGCTCGCCGGCTCTCCGTCAACGGTTTATGACCGCTGGGATAGGGGTAGTGGAGGTCGCCGCCTCGCCGTCAACGGTTTAGAACCGCTGGGATACGAAGGGTAGTGGAGCTCGCCGGCTCTCCGTCAACGGTTTATGACCGCTGGGATAGGGGTAGTGGAGGTCGCCGCCTCGCCGTCAACGGTTTAGAACCGCTGGGATACGAAGGGTAGTGGAGCTCGCCGGCTCTCCGTCAACGGTTTATGACCGCTGGGATATGGGCCGTGGAGGTCGCCGCCTCGCCGTCAACGGTTTAGAACCGCTGGGATACAAAGGGTAGTGGAGCTCGCCGGCTCTCCGTCAACGGTTTATGACCGCTGGGATAGGGGTAGTGGAGGTCGCCGCCTCGCCGTCAACGGTTTAGAACCGCTGGGATACGAAGGGTAGTGGAGCTCGCCGGCTCTCCGTCAACGGTTTATGACCGCTGGGATAGGGGTAGTGGAGGTCGCCGCCTCGCCGTCAACGGTTTAGAACCGCTGGGATACGAAGGGTAGTGGAGCTCGCCGGCTCTCCGTCAACGGTTTATGACCGCTGGGATATGGGCCGTGGAGGTCGCCGCCTCGCCGTCAACGGTTTAGAACCGCTGGGATACAAAGGGTAGTGGAGCTCGCCGGCTCTCCGTCAACGGTTTATGACCGCTGGGATAGGGGTAGTGGAGGTCGCCGCCTCGCCGTCAACGGTTTAGAACCGCTGGGATAAGAAGGGGGTCTGGGGCTCGCCGGCTCTAGCTGCACGCTCCGCCGCGTGGGGTGCCCGGGTCCTGGAGTGGAGCCTCGGCCGACACTGTCGCGCTCGGCAGCGTGCCTGAATTCAAAAAGATTTATCCGCCAACTGGGGTCGCGTCACCGTTCGTCCGTCGGCGGCCGACAATCACTGCGACTCGCTCGTCTTGTCCAACGGCCCGAGGCGCTCCATGCAAAAGGGGCGCGAAACGCACCACTCTCTCTACCGTTACGCTACTGCAGCGGAGGTCCACCTACAGCACGGCGTCTGAGCTCCAGCGGCGGTCGCAGGTCCTTTCCTTTGGGGACGCACGGACGAGGGTCGGAATGATTCGCCGGCCCCGACAACTGTCCTAGGAAGAAGAGTGTCGCCGCGACGCGGCGACACTCTTCGTTTTTTTGGCTTAAATTTCAATTGGAGAGCTATATTTCGCGCGTTTGGCGCCGCAGCCCACTTTTTCGCATGTTTTTCAACACTTAAAGGGGGTGGCTCTAGTTTCCAAAATTTTTGAGATAATGATGTGGTCAGCTGTGGCTAGAGTTGGGCGCGTATTTTTTCAAACGTATTTTTTTAAAAATACATCGCCGCCTGTATCTTATTTAAAAAAAATACGGTCGTAGTCGTAATCGTAAAGTAATAGTCGTAAATCGGAGTCGTAAGCCCGTATTCTTGTAGTCAACCTGCAATATATAATAAAACATTTGTTGTTATTAATCCATGTACCGTACATTGAAGAGCATATGTACGTGACTTGTGTGGGTGTGTAAACTTACCACAAGTCGATTTGTTTTACGTCATATATTCTTACGACGCTTAGATTTTGCTTACGGTAGGTTTTGGACGTAGCAGACACAGACCCAACAATTGGTTCTGCTAGCTTTTTTGCTCTGCGTCGCACCCTGCGTCGCGTTCTTTGTTTGCTGCGTGCCCCCATTGCTGACTGCTGGATGCCAAATCTCCTGGTCGCGTTACTCCGCTTACGCACCACTCACCCACACACACACCCACACACATACACACGTACGCACACACACCCCTACACGTCCACTTGCGTGCTTGCGCAGTTTTACAGCGTTCGACCTACTTTATGTACCGATTTCTAAGCTGTGGACAGGTCGCTGATGGTTTACTATGATGCATGGTACACGTACATATTTGCGCGTCGCGCGCGTATTTGCTGCGCGCCCTTGCTGTGTCTGTGCTGGTGTTGCGGAACTTTTCAGAGCCAAGTATAACGGACCAAGCCCCCTTGTGATCGTTCTGCTGAACAGTTTCGGCAACGGCTTCGCGTGATTTATTGTCAATTGTATACATTTTTTAGCGAACAATTCGTGGTTTCGTGTATACATTTCGTGGTTTGTTGATTCGCCAAATTCAACACCACTTCCTAGGTACTAACAAGGTTGGCGCATTTGGAGTGAGTTCGTTTGGACTGTCGACCAGTCTGACTCTGAGATTGGGGGGGGGGGGTGGTCGCTTGAAGGGGACGCGTCAATTTATCTACAGCGTTCATCTTCGATGTTAGAACGGAACAGGACACGGCCGCAGCAGGGGTTAGCTGCGCTGCTGGAATTCGACTCTATTCGACTCGATTGCGCGTCGTGCGCACGCCGCACACCAGTCCAAACAGAGCAAGCAGCCTTTCTGTCCACAAGGGTGCGTTTCTCATCCCGGCAGTGTGAGAGGTTGAAGTTCGCTGCGAAGGCGAAGGGATGTTGGAGGGACTGCCGGCGCAGACGCTGTATGCGGCGACGAGCTTCCTGACGCCGACCGGAGTGGCCGCCTGCCGGCTCAGCTGCCGCCGACTGCGCGACCTCTTCCCCGCCCACTCCGACTGGCTGCCCGTCGCCTTCCTGGAGATCGCCTTCTCAGACGAAAACTTTGAACCGGTACGTTCACCGAAGGCGACCCCAATACGCCCTGGGTGCCCATTCTTTCAACACGCCGTCCACTCTGGCGCTCCTTCGCTGCAAATACGCCAGCAACGTTTCGTTACCGAACGGCACAAAACAAGGACATCGCTCTGGCTGTTGTGCTGCTCTACCTAAAGATATGTTGTTGACACCGAAAGTGTACGGCATGGATTGTTCGTATGTCTGGTAGCTGATGGCTGCGTTGTTGGCCAGAATGGCGCGCCGCCGCGCCCCCCACGACGAAGCTGTGTCCATTTTAGCGAGTGCAGGTGACCGCCAAGTGCCTGCGCGCTGACGACGAGTTCAAGGTCGCGAGCTCCGAGATGGAGAAGGTCGACTGGGTGGTCGCGTTCTGCGTGCGCCTCGTCACTCCCGCACTTCGTACCTTCGATCTAAAGCTGCGCAACACGTCCGACCAGGACTGCCCTCCCATCGCGCGCCAGTTGGGCCTCTGCGCCTGGCGCGCCTGCGAGCAGCTGCGTCGAGCGCTCGTCCGGCGGTGAGACTCTATGCCTCTGCTGCTGTCTCTGCCCTCAAATGCATGGCGCGCACAGGCGCGCAGAACACACCTAGGTAGCTACATACATACGCAACGCACGGGATGTTGGGCTGTATTCAGCGTCAGAAGCTTCAATCAAAAATCCGGCTCAATCCATCGCATATAGCTCTTGATGCTACATACCTCTGTAGGTAGACAAACAGACAGACAGACGTCTTGCATGGGTTACGTACAGACAGCTCTCAGCCAGTGAGTTCAGAACCGTTCTCTCGGGGATCTCCAAAGCGGCCGATTTCAAGCTCCTCGTTGCCTGCCGGTTCTGCTGGGTTAAGATCTCGATTGACGGGCTGTATATGTCCGATTTCTGCAACAATGACTCCTCCGATGAGGAGATTGGCTACGGAAGCGTCAACGCGTCCTTTTTCCGTCAGCTGGCTGAGGCGAGGCCTCCACTAACCTACCTTGACATGTTCTCCACGGGCCTGCGCGAGGACAACGGCTCGCTGGAGGCGGTGCTCGCGCTGTCTCCGACGCTCGAGAGACTCGCCGTGGGCCGGTGGGACTGCGTGCCGCCCAGCGCGGGCGGTCGTCGTCTCGAGCTGCCCAGACTCCACGCCCTGCTCGTCCTCAGGCTGTGCTGCAGCTGCGCGGGCCCGCAGCTCTTCGCCTCTTTCCTCAGCGCGCCCAATCTCACGGCGCTCTCCGCCCACATCGAGCCCACCGAGAGAGCGTCATCCGACGGCCTACCGAGCAAGGTGTCTCTGGAGCAGCTTCTGCACAGCCTCCCTCGCCTGAACCTCCTAACAGGTGCCTCCAGGTCAGGGCCGATTTGCCACCGAGAACGCGCTGTCTTTGCAGGTTTAATTTTCGCCTTCTCAGACGCATGGACGGTCACGCGATGTCGGTGGCCAAAGGAGCGGCAGACCCTCACCGTCGCCACCAACATGGACTATGAGGGGCCACCGAACCTCACCACTGCCATTCAGCCGGCAGACAACGTTCTGGCCATGGAACTCAGCCAAGCTCGACGTCACTTCAACAGTCGCTTTGATGAGACTTTGAAACCGTACACACGGTAAATTCTCCAATAGTACCCCCATTCACTCTTGGGAACTTGTCACAAATTGTTATTTTTAAGGCAAACATTTTGAGTCAAGTTAAGTTAACTTGACCCTCGTTTTCGGAAACAAATTACAAGTTAACTTAGCTTTAACTTGAAGTTGTCGAAGTTCTCTCCACCAACGGAAATACTTTTTGGAAACGCTCGGCATATGCTGCCAAATCACTGTAATTACATTAATTCGCGCGTGTGCATTAATGTAGTGCTTCCAGACTGAAAGAAGACGACCGAGTGAACATACCTAGTGAAAAACGACTTTTCCACATTGTTCTTTTTGCTGCTGTCCACTGTGAGTAGCATGGCAACTGGTTACCGTAAACCCTCTAATTAGCCCCCAGGGGCTAATGTTTCATTCAAGGGTGTATCACTATAGGAGGAGCATTATGAGGGGAGGGGGGCTAATAACATGGTTTACGGTACATGGACATGAGCAGCAACACCACAAAAATCTGGCACGATTTCCTTTAGATGATGCTGAGTGCGCGAGGTATACAATATTTTCAAGTTTGTAAAAGTTAACGTTATGGCCAGTTTAACGTGAGTTACTCAAGTTCGGTATTTAGAGTGTCTAGTTCAAGTTACAGTTAGCCTAAGTTATTTATCCCTTGAAAACTCAAGTTAAAAAGTTAGCTGACTTCATAATAACTCTTCTTCAACTTACAAGTTGACTTAACTTTTCATTTCAAGTTCCCAAGTATGGCCGAGGGTAGGCGGTAGATTGAGCTATGCACCTTATATGGGCAAAAATAAAGTAGAAGGTACCAAGGGTTGAAACAATGGTACACCTTGGTACTATTGGAGAATTTACGGACCCATAATTCCTCTAATGGACCATATGCCCTTCTATTTTTGTTTTATTGGCTCCCTCACTCTAACAGTCGATTCTAAGCGGGAGTGTATTGTTGCAATTGAGAGCGTGCCTCACTTGATTCGGTTGATACGTATTACATGGTACTGTAAATCAATTTAATTTGGGACGAACTTATTTTGGGACACGGACCCTTTTTGGACATTTGTGACGCAATTTAATTTGGGACACAGATCTCGACAGGATTTGAGATAATGGGACGCACGCCCCATAACACTGACTGAGATTCTAGATTGCCAGCAAGCGCTCATGCTGCCACGTCAGGGCGGCCCAGTGGGCGTTCAATTGCGTCTAGCAGAGCAATCTCTCGCGTTGTCTCTCGTTGTCTCGTGTAATGCTAATCGTGTTGTCATTGAAAAATACGTTTGCATACAGCACAAATAAATCACTTCGCTACAACATGTTTTAATTGGGACCAATTAAATTTGGGACACTGAGGTCCTGTCCAAATTATCCCAAAATAAATTGCGTCCCAAAATTTCATGATTTACAGTACCTAAATGCGTGTCGTTGTCTCATAGCGTGGAGCCTCGTGTAAAGTGAAGATAAGTGGCCTGATGTAGTTGGATCATTGAGGCCCGCAGGTTGGATGTGGCCCAGTTAGGCTGAGCCTACCATAAATCCTCCAAAGAACGCACCATCCCCCCTCCCTACAATGAACCGTTAGAATACAGTCATGCAATGGAATGCTTGTCAAAACGTGGACGCGCGATGGCTCTGTCGAATGCTCGCGACCCCGAGATGGTCATGGGCAAGGTCGATTTTTGATACGCAATTCTTACCGTAGTTAAGGCGCATTTTCAAAGTTTGCAGCACAGATTAACACTACCAAACGAATTGCACATGGATGACTTGCATATCAAAAGACTCGCCTCGACGTCATGAGTCATTTGCACATGCTCCCGCATAATTATGCAAATGAAAATTATGCAAATTCTGCTACCCAACTAACAACAAGGAAGCCTTGTCAACCGCCCCCTCCGTTCGAAATCTAGCCCGATCCATTGCGCCGCCGACGACTGGCAGAAAGAGCAAAAAGCTGGAGGCGCAGTTCCCTTCTGGGAGCGCGCCACCGGCCGATGCGCCATCTGCAACCCCGTCGTCGAGTGGCGCTCTGGTGGGGACAGAGGACGACGTGGGGGCGGCAGACAAACACTAGCGGATCCAGACGGGGGTCTCCCCCCCCCCCCTGTCAGCTCAGATCTGGGGGAAGGAAGGAAGGAAAGTTGATCATAAGACTGCGTCAATCATTCAGTGGACGTGCGATGCACAGCGTATACACATATACAACTCACAGCGCAGCGCAGACTAGTGCATAAAGCGGAGGCAGAGGCGGTAGATTGCGTAGGCCCAATCGCGCCCCCCACGGCCTCTTTCATCCGTCGCTCCCGCACCCTCTGGCCAGATCGGATCTAATGCGGATGCGAACACTGTTGGGGGGGGGGGAGAGGGCAGGGAAGATGAAGATGGTGGGAAGGGGCAAGCAGTGGCCAATGCTTCAACTGTTTGCGAACATTTTTCATGTAGCAACCATGAGCGCTAAGCGGAAGTCGGTCGGAATTGAGCGTTTTTTTGAAAAGCGGAAGTGCCCTGACAACGAATCCCCCCGCCCTCCTCCCGAGCCCCAGGCTGAGGAAGTACCTAGATTCCCAGTGCGAGCCACATCTGGAGGAGCGCGCGGACGCAGAGCAGAATGACCAGGACGACATCGGCCGATTTCTTTGCAAGAATATCTCGGCCGACCAACGCAAATTCTTTGCCACACGGCCCATCAAAAAGCACGGCGAGAAGGAAGTCGTGACGCAGAGCTTTCAGGTCAGGAGCCGGACCATGATGACTTGTACTTTGCCTTGAGATATCGTTATTTACACCCATAGGCCGGACGGACGCGGAGCCTCCTAGGGCGAACAATGTACAGGCGACTTTCTTGTCGGGCTGGTCGTGCTGTCGAAGGTGCTAAGCACGACGCACAGCCTCTCCATCTCTCTGCAAGCGCGGCAGATGCACCTCCGCGCGGCTTGCGGTCTCGTGGAGCTTGTTCGCTCAACGGTGCACGGCTGGAGAGATGAGTCCGTGACGACCTTCAACGAGTGGTGGCAAGAGGCGGGCGAGCTGGCCGCAGAGGTTGGGGCGGAACTGCTCCCCTGGCGACGCTGCAAACGCCAGCAGCACCGCGCCAACGTGGAGTCGGCGTCGCCAGAGGACCACTACAGGCGATCGGTCTTTCTGCCGTTTCTCGACTTCGTGCTCGCTCAACTGCTCGAGCGCTTCGGGCCCCACATCGAGCTAATGGGCAGGTTCGAGCCCTTGCTCCCTCGCAGCGTCTGCAGCGCCAAGTTCGAGGACGTCGGACCGCTGTTTGAGAAGTACGCCAGTCTGTTGCCCAGCGCCTCCAAGGACTTGCAGAGGGCTGAGTTCGGCCTGTGGAAGGCTCTCTGGAAGGACGCGCGGCCCGCTGAAAGTAGTCGGCTGTCTGCGACCAGCACGCTCGCGCAGTGCCCCTGCCCAGCAGCCAGTTTCCCCAACGTGCGGAAGCTGCTGAGTATCTTCCTCACGATTCCCGTGACGACGGCCGAGGGAGAGCGATCGTTCTCCACGCTCGCCCACGTCAAGTCGCACCGGCGCAGCACCATGATGGAGGACCGCCTCAACGGCCTCGCGCTTCTCTTTGTCCACCAGGACTCTATTGGTGAGATACACGGTGAAAAAAAATTTGTTGACAAAGTGATTGATTTACTCGCCCAGTCCAAGGCGCGCCGCATCGATTTCATGATGCCAAAGTAAGTGCGCAATTTCGGTTGTCTATTTATTCCTTGTTCCCGTGAGAGATCGTGGTGACTTGCGTATGCGTGTATCGTGCGTGTCGTGTGTGTGTGTCGTCGTCGTCGCCTGTGCGTCTGCGTTCGCCTGTGAATTTGTGTCGTCGTCGTCGTCGCGTGAACTTGTGTCGTTGGCGTATGTACCGCTCCGTATGCAATGAATCTTGCTATGCAGCGCATGCAGCGTATACATACACCGTACACTAACTGCAATTTACCTTACGTATTTCGGTTGGACCTCTCCCCCCCCCTGTCGCAAAATCCTGGATCCGCCAGTGCGTCTGAGGCACATAGCTGACCAGACAGGGGTGCCAAAGGGTTCTGGGCGGACCCGCTAGCACTGACTTCGCCTTCAGTGCATTTGCTCGTCCTGTCGCTGTTCTAGATTACGCAAGGCGTTCTTTCGTACATCTTTATGGCCCTTTTGGCCAGTTAAGCGCCACAGACGTGAAGGCGTCATGGAGATAACCGTTTATTCCACATCTGTGCCATTGACCTCCCCTCCCCCCCCCCTAGCATCGCTCTCAACCCACCAACGCCACCAAAAAGTCCAAATGCCGAAACAGGCAAGCAGCACCTTTTCTTCAGGACGCGATGCTCCTCGGCGAACCCTCGTTGATGGGCGGCAACTACCTGCTGGAAAACAGCCAGTACGAGATGGGGGCCACTGTGGCCCCTGGGGGCCCACCCTGGAGGACCCCCACGTCCACGCCCTCCTCCGGCCTCCTCCGGGGCAGCGGCATGGCCTAGTGGTAAAAAACCGGCCTTCTTGCGCGCAAGGTCCTGGGTTCGATTCTTGATGGCACCACTAGATCGAGGACTTCCCTTTCCATGGATTTTCTCGTGCCATCGCTGCCCTAGATTACGGATGGCGTTCTTCCGAAAGTCTTCCGCTAATTATACGGCTGTAGACGGGAAGACGTCATGGAGCTGGGTAGGCTACATGGGCCATTGACAGGCCTCCTAGCGTCGCCCCAAATCCAACAACAACGCCCTCCTCCAGGATGGGTACCCCCGCAGCGCTCGAAGACCAACAACAACAGCAGCAGAAACCTTAGTTCTGATCATGCCTGCAACTGCGTTTGCATCTCTGGGCATACCTGTAACTGTGGGGGATGGGGTTACCCTCCCACCACTGTTTTTCAACACCTCTCTCCAGAATTTTCCCAAGGGATTTTCACCGTCTAAACCGATAAAAGTGTGTGAATCTTGTGTATTTCAGCGATTTTCAGTGTTATACGACCGTAAAACAGCTAAATAACACTGTTTAACCCTATTTATACCCACTTTTGACCAAAAAGTACCAGTGTAAGTCAAAAAATGGCCAGCTACCGGCCCCTTTATGCTCCAGACCCCCCAAAATTCTACCCATCCCCTCTACTCTTCCACACCCGGTTACAGGTATGTCTCTGGGGGGTTGGGGGGGGGAGGTCGAAAATGTGAGGACATTTGGTAGAGGATAGAAGCTGGTACTTTTTGCCGTTTTCAGTCAAAATACGCTGTGAAACGCAATAGGAGTACATTTTGGTAGATTAGTACTGCGATTTATTTATTTACTTATTCATTTACATCTCAGGAGGTAGGTGGAAGTCCCCCCCCCCTTCCCCCAACAATTCGGGGTATGGGGGCTCGAGTCTCGGGGGAAGGTACCCCCAAAGGCGCAGTTGCAGGTCGGTAGTAGTAGTTTGTAGCCCTGTAGCTGGGTTGACTTATTATGCCGCTGCGCAAATCATTGATGATGAGCTCTCAGCGTACGGCTCTCAGCTGATGACGTCACCATACCTGTAACCGTTTTTTAGGAGGGTTCGAGGACTTTCCGGAGGGGGTGGTGGGTGTGGTGAAAAACTGGAGGAGGGGGGGGGGTCTGGGAAGGAAAAATAGGCAATTTTTGTTGGATTTTTAGTCAGAAATACACTGTAAAGACCCGAAAATAGGTACTTGGTCGATTTTTGCTCAAAAACAGTTTACAAAACGCATTTATTTTTCATTAAAGTGAGGGGGGCTGGGTGGGGGTTCAGGACAACCTGGGGAGGGTGTGGGTAGGGTCAAACTCAGCACCTGAGGGGAGGCACCCCCCCCCCCCCCCCACAACCCACCCCAGTTACAGGTATGGACGAGCACCCTTCAAAACGCTGTTGGTACATAGTTTGTGAGGCGTTCTCCACCTTTTTATTTTCTGCAAACCGAACCCTATGCGCGCGTGCGTGCGTAGTGGGTGGAGGGAATGTGTCACGCGAGAAAGTCGAACAAACATGGGCGACTGGCGGTGTTCAGCAGCTGTATCAGGCAGGCAGAGGCATACATGTAACTGGGGGATTGGGTGCCCCCAGCCGGAATTTTACCCCTACCCAGCCACCCCAGAACTTTCCAGAAGTTTTCCAACTTGTCTACAATTGTACAAAGTAGTGTACTTTTCGCCTTTTTTTAAACAGCTAAATATAGCCTATTTATAGCCTATTTTAACGCGTTTTTGATCAAAAAGTGCCTATTTAGACACTATTTAGGTACATTTTTCCCTTCTGGGACCCCCCCCCCCGGAGGGTCTCAGACCCCCCCCCCCCACCCACTTCAAAAACCCGGTGTTACATGTACGGGCAGAGGGGTCAGGCAAAGTGATCGGTGGGCGCGGCCGTCGACTGCAGTTGCTGCTGCTGCGAGTCGGCGCTCGAGCCGCTCGTCGCGCCCGTGTCGCGCGGATCGCGGCCCAGCTGTGAGAAGAATTAGAAGAATCATCACTAGATACCGTAAACCCTATAATTGGCAGCGGCATGGCCTAGTGGCAAAAAACCGGCCTCTTGCGCGCAAGGTCCTGGGTTCGATTCTTGATGGCCCACTTAGCTCCTCCATGGATTTTCTCGCCATCCCCCAATACAGACTCCTCCAAATCCTCCCAAAAACCGCAAGCGGGAAGGCGGAGAGGGGGACCACGCCCCGCCCCCCCCCCCCCCCCCCACCCCCACCACCACAACCCCCCCAGCGGCTAATTTTTTTCAATCGAGCGCTAGGTGTATAATTGTACGGGGGGGCTAATTATAGGGGGGGGGGCTTAGAAACTGGAAGTGTCGGTGTGTGGGAAGCTTTGTGGGCGAAAAGGCGCGTTGAGGCGATTTTTAAGGGAAAAAGTCGCTGCGCACACACGTTGGTACACTCTAACATACTCTCACACAGTCTCACATGCACATACCTGTACATACATACACATACGCGACCATACATACATCTAGACATGGAAAATTGCGCCTTTCAGACGATGGTCCATTTAGGGAGGGGGCGTAATTATAGGGGGGCTAATAAACTCAAAGTGGTTTTAGGAGGGTGTATAATTATAGGGGGGGGGCTAATCATAGGGTTTACGGTATATTACAAAAAATTGTGACACTCCAGTCTACGCTTGATCTGTCTGTCAGCACAGTGAAACTGTAGAGGAAGGGGAGCTAATAGACTGACAAGCTGGTAATCGGCTAATCATGATGAGGGATCCTAATTAGAGGGTATACGGTAAGCATTTTAGTTCAGAATTTTTAAAACTGGCCTGTCTGACCTGCTGCTGTTGTTCTTGTCTGATGAACAGCAGATTGGCAAGGCACTGTCTTGGCGTCATGGTGGGGTCGCCCTTTTGCAAGGACATCAGCAGTTGCATGGGCTCCAGAACTCGACACAGCTGAAACGAGTGATTTAAAATCGTATTATAATTCTAATAATGCCAAGAGAATATAGTGCTTTGGTTGATTATAGAGCCTGGAGCAAACCGGGTCTGGAAGAGTGGGGGCAGGAGTAAATTATCGAATTCTTTGGGGGGGGGGTGGCTGGAGCGAAAAGTGGGGGGTACCTAGTCAATTTTGAGTAATAATAGTGCTTTTTGGGCAAAAATAGGTACAGATAGGGCCTAAACGGTGTTATTTCGCTGTTTTATGGTCGTGTAACCCTCAAAAGCGCTGAAATACACCAACATTTACTCACTTTTATCGTTTTAGACGGTGAAAATCCCTTGGGAAAATTCTGGGGGGTGGGTGTAGAAAAAAATAGGGTACCCCCCGTTACAAGTATGGTCTGGAGTTAAAAAAGGATTAAGGGACGATCAGCTAAAGCAGAAATTTACCTCGAGATGGTTGCGTGTCGTCGATGTCACGCCTTGACGCGTCGAGTCCGCGGACAGAGCTTTCGCGTCCTAAATGCTGCGTGAGTGTGTGCGTGCCGGTGCGTGTCATTGTCTGCCTGCCTGCCTGCCTGCCTGCCTGCCTGCCTGCCTGCCTGCCTGCCTGCCTGCCTGCCTGCCTGCCTGCCTGCCTGCCTGCCTGCCTGCCTGCCTGCCTGCCTGCCTGCCTGCCTGCCTGCCTGCCTGCCTGCCTGCCTGCCTGCCTGCCTGCCTGCCTGCCTGCCTGCCTGCCTGCCTGCCTGCCTGCCTGCCTGCCTGCCTGCCTGCCTGCCTGCCTGCCTGCCTGCCTGCCTGCCTGCCTGCCTGCCTGCCTGCCTGCCTGCCTGCCTGCCTGCCTGCCTGCCTGCCTGCCTGCCTGCCTGCCTGCCTGCCTGCCTGCCTGCCTGCCTGCCTGCCTCCCTCCCTGCCTCCCTGGCTCCCTCCCTCCGAGCCTCCCTCCCTGCCTGCCTGCCTGCCTGCCTGCCTGCCTGCCTGCCTGCCTGCCTGCCTGCCTGCCTGCCTGCCTGCCTGCCTGCCTGCCTGCCTGCCTGCCTGCCTGCCTGCCTGCCTGCCTGCCTGCCTGCCTGCCTGCCTGCCTGCCTGCCTGCCTGCCTGCCTGCCTGCCTGCCTGCCTGCCTGCCTGCCTGCCTGCCTGCCTGCCTGCCTGCCTGCCTGTCTGTCTGTCTGTCTGTCTGTCTGTCTGTCTGTCTGTCTGTCTGTCTGTGCCACCTTGGTGCCGGCCCGCAGAACGTGCTTGGGCACGTATTCCTCGTGACTTTTGATCTCGAGATTCCAGTCGCGAATTCGAGGCAGGCCGGCCGGCTCGTTGGGATTCGGCTTGAACTCGCAGACGAGTCGGCCGCTCGTCTGCACCTAGACACGAGTCGGTGCGTGCGCGCGTGCGCGCGTACGCGTGTGCGTCGACCGAGCACTTCGCCGCCGTCGCTCCTCTGGCCCACAAAACGCTCGCATACGACGACGACTCGCAAACCTGGCAGTGGCGCATTCCACCAGTCTCCCTCCCCCTCCGCGCCCCCTCCTTCTCCACGTACGTACGCACGCACTCGCAGACAGACCTGGCAGTGGCGCATGTCCATGACCGTGATAAGGGTCTCGACGTCGAGTTTGAAGGTGGTCGGCGACAGGACCAGTTCCTGCGTGCGGCCCCTGATCACGTAGTAGACGTCCTCCACGCCGCCCTCGAACAGACTCCGGAAGTAGTGCGGAATCAGCACTCGAGAGATTGCTGAACAGTCAGTACGTGCGTGTTGTTCGCACGTGCGTCGATTGCAATAGCAAAGGCTGCTTTATGAGCACGCGCAGTTACGAGTCCCCATATCTGTATTTCAGCGGACTAACAAACAAAGCGTTTGCAGTGAATCTCGACCGCACGGGGAAAAAGAACCAACGTCCCAGTTACTCACAGTACAGGCCAGGGCAGTACGTAAAACACTCGCAAGTAATACAGATCAACCGGATAATAGCGAGCGAGTGCGTCTTGGACAGAACACACATACAATGTACATCCAAAAGAAAAAATAGAACAGCTTACTGTAGATCTTGGAGTCGACGCCAGCGAAGCGCAGAGTCAGTTTAGCGCGTTCGTCAAAGAACTCCCTCACGAACTGGTCCCACCAAGCGGACTGGTCGGCCGGCTGCAGAGATGCAGTCAATAATTGTTGAGTGCGAATTGAGCGCAACTTGGGTGCACGTGCACTCACGTTCATGTCGACCCTGCGCTGCAGACAATCGCTGAGAGCCTGCACACTGGAGGCCAGGCTGCTCTGATGGGGTATCAGAGGCAGCTGGTACGGATGGCCCATGTGGGGGTGCAGCGGAGGCGGCGGAGGGTGGTGCGGGTGTGGGTGGCCTTCGACTGGTGGAGGTCCCAGCATGCGGTGAGGTAGCAGATTCGCACTCGCGCTGAACGGAGGCACGACGGCGTCCACGGCGCGCTGCTGCGTCCCGCCGTTCGGTTCGCTGGCGTTTTGCGTTCGCGCCTTCGAGTATTGTTCCACGTCTTGCGGAAGTCGTCTTCGGACATTTCCTACAAGTGCTCGCGTTAGAGGTCAAACCGGCCCGCGTGCTAGTGCGTGTCCCTGCCGCGTGCGTGTACTGTCGGCGATTACTCATTGGGGGGGGGGGGGAGAGGAGGGGGCAGACGATGCGCCTGCCCCTACCCCCCCCCCCCCCCCCATCACTGGCGGATCCAGGGGGTGGGAAAGGGGGAATTCCCCCTCCCGAAATCGGAAATCTAGCGGGAAAAAAGGAGGAAAGGAATAGGCGGTAGGAGAAGAAACGCGCCTAGTGGGCCTAGTTTTCAGCATAAAATTGCTTGTAGGTGGTCAGCAAAACAGCCAAATTTTCGCCTGCGGTGCCGTTTATATTCGTTAATCGTCGAAAATGGACCGATTAGGTGTCCAAACCACTGCCAAAATGGCCCAACATCCCAAAAGTTCAACAGGGTCCTCCCTTCTGCAAAATTCCCCCCCCCCTCCAAAATGTTTTTCTGGATCCGCCAGTGGCCTTTGTGCATCGCGTTGCCGCATTGGGAGGGCGAAAGAGTGGCAGCTACAAACCGGGTGTTTTTGCCGCAGTTGTTCTCTAATACCAAGGCGCTTCTCTCGCGCGGAAGCCTTCTCCAAGTCGAGTCGGCGTCGTTCCGCGACGTCGTTGACGAGGGCCTTGTCGTGGTCACACTTGTACTCAAAGTCCTGCAGTCGCAACGCTCTTGCCACCTCAACATGGAACTCTCGCATGATTCGCGCGTCGGCGCCAGCCCTCTGTCCCTGCAATACGAAGCCCTGACGTACTACCTGTACTATAGATAGATAAGATAAAATACTGTAGCCTATTAAACTAATAGTACATCCCTAACGCCTTTAGAAGCGTATTTAGCAACGTTCTAGTCAAATGGTGACAAATGCGCTGCCTCTAAATGGTCGTGTACGGTATTGCACTATGTTGGGAACACAAAAGAGCTTGGTTTTGGTGCTAATAAGCAAGGTTATGCATGAATAACTACTAATTGTACTATCTAAACACCGTTTAAACGCCTTCTTGCCACACAGAATTTTACGTAGAAACAAAGAAATATTTTTTTATTAATTAAAAAATCCAACATGCAAAAACAATTTTGTGCAACCCTGCGTACGGCTCGAACCCCGAAACACCCCCCCCTGGCTTCAGACTCCGCAAGGAAATCACCCACTGCTGTCTCCCAGTCAGTCAGCTGGCGCTACTGTCCCACTCCTCCGCTCTTGCGCTCAATTCGCACTCAACAATTATTGACTGCATCTCTGCAGCCGGCCGACCAGTCCGCTTGGTGGGACCAGTTCGTGAGGGAGTTCTTTGACGAACGCGCTAAACTGACTCTGCGCTTCGCTGGCGTCGACTCCAAGATCTACAGTAAGCTGTTCTTTTTTTTCTTTTGGATGTACATTGTATGTGTGTTCTGTCCAAGACGCACTCGCTCGCTATTATCCGGTTGATCTGTATTACTTGCGAGTGTTTTACGTACTGCCCTGGCCTGTACTGTGAGTAACTGGGACGTTGGTTCTTTTTCCCCGTGCGGTCGAGATTCACTGCAAACGCTTTGTTTGTTAGTCCGCTGAAATACAGATATGGGGACTCGTAACTGCGCGTGCTCATAAAGCAGCCTTTGCTATTGCAATCGACGCACGTGCGAACAACACGCACGTACTGACTGTTCAGCAATCTCTCGAGTGCTGATTCCGCACTACTTCCGGAGTCTGTTCGAGGGCGGCGTGGAGGACGTCTACTACGTGATCAGGGGCCGCACGCAGGAACTGGTCCTGTCGCCGACCACCTTCAAACTCGACGTCGAGACCCTTATCACGGTCATGGACATGCGCCACTGCCAGGTCTGTCTGCGAGTGCGTGCGTACGTACGTGCGAGCGTTTTGTGGGCCAGAGGAGCGACGGCGGCGAAGTGCTCGGTCGACGCACACGCGTACGCGCGCACGCGCGCACGCACCGACTCGTGTCTAGGTGCAGACGAGCGGCCGACTCGTCTGCGAGTTCAAGCCGAATCCCCACGAGCCGGCCGGCCTGCCTCGAATTCGCGACTGGAATCTCGAGATCAAAAGTCACGAGGAATACGTGCCCAAGCACGTTCTGCGGGCCGGCACGACAGCAGGGGACAGACAGACAGACAGAAGAAGGAGAGGGGGGAGGGAGGGAGGGAGGGAGGGAGGGAGGGAGGGAGGGAGGGAGGGAGGGAGGGAGGGAGGGAGGGAGGGAGGGAGGGAGGGAGGGAGGGAGGGAGGGAGGGAGGGAGGGAGGGAGGGAGGGAGGGAGGGAGGGAGGGAGGGAGGGAGGGAGGGAGGGAGGGAGGGAGGGAGGGAGGGAGGGAGGGAGGGAGGGAGGGAGGGAGGGAGGGAGGGAGGGAGGGAGGGAGGGAGGGAGGGAGGGAGGGGGGGGGGGGGGGGGGGGGGGGGGGGGGGGGGGGGGGGGGGCGGCGGGGGGGGGGGGGGGGGGGGAGGGAGGGAGGGAGGGAGGGAGGGAGGGAGGGAGGGAGGGAGGGAGGGAGGGAGGGAGGGAGGGAGGGAGGGAGGGAGGGAGGGAGGGAGGGAGGGAGGGAGGGAGGGAGGGAGGGAGGGAGGGAGGGAGGGAGGGAGGGAGGGAGGGAGGGAGGGAGGGAGGGAGGGAGGGAGGGAGGCAGGCAGGCAGGCAGGCAGGCAGGCAGGCAGGCAGGCAGGCAGGCAGGCAGGCAGGCAGGCAGGCAGGCAGGCAGGCAGGCAGGCAGGCAGGCAGGCAGGCAGGCAGGCAGGCAGACAATGACACGCACCGGCACGCACACACTCACGCAGCATTTAGGACGCGAAAGCTCTGTCCGCGGACTCGACGCGTCAAGGCGTGACATCGACGACACGCAACCATCTCGAGGTAAATTTCTGCTTTAGCTGATCGTCCCTTAATCCTTTTTTAACTCCAGACCATACTTGTAACGGGGGGTACCCTATTTTTTTCTACACCCACCCCCCAGAATTTTCCCAAGGGATTTTCACCGTCTAAAACGATAAAAGTGAGTAAATGTGCATGTCTCCGGAAGCCAGAAATCTAAAACGCACAACAGCAATCTGTTTTCAGTCACTCACAGCATACTAAATTTCTCCAAAAATGGAAATAACCGCAGCGTAATTGACAGTCGCTCCTCCGCACTGATCGGTGACTTGTGTGTCGGCTTGCGCTCTATTTGAGAGCGAATCTTGCCGAGCAGCTCGTCAAACTTGTCGCGGCTCATCCGGTAGTAGTTTTGATGAACCTCAGCGTCCAGCACGCGCATCGGCACGAGTTGGCGCGAGAAAATGCCGTCGATGGCGCGGTTCTGCCGCAAAGGACGAACGTACCAACGACGCGGCCGCCTTTCAACGCTTTTTAGAAGCTCCAATGTAATTATCACTCCCTTCAATTTCTGTTTTTTGGTCAAAAATCTCATTTTAGCTAGACTTCGATACCCACGAGAAATTTTTTGAAAAAAAAAAACGGGCGAACACTTTCTTATTAGATCATTACTGTAGTAGTTTGATCGAATACGGTAGCGAGCGTGAGCGAAATAGCAGTGCTAGATTCTAACGTGCTAGCTGGCTTTTGTCCACTGTTCGCTGCTAACGAAGTATAAACCGGCCTTTAGGCTTACGCTTAGGCATACACGCGTGTGCGTGCGTGCGTGCGTGCGTGCGCGCGCGCGCGTGCGTGCATGCGTGCGTGCATGCGTGCGTGCGTGCGTGCGTGCGTGCGTGCGTGCGTGCGTGCGTGCGTGCGTGCGTGTGTGCGTGCGTGCGTGCGTGCGTGCGTGCGTGCGTGCGTGCATGCATGCGTGCGTGCGTGCGTGCGTGCGTGCGTGCGTGCGTGCGTGCCTGCGTGCGTGCGTGCGTGCGTGCGTGCGTGCGTGCGTGCGCGAGTCCGTGCGTGCATGCGTGCATGTGTGCGTGCGTGCGTGCATGCGTCCGTGCGTGTTTGCGTGCATGAGTGTGTGAGTGCGTGCGTACATGCGTGCGTGCATGCGTGCGTGCATGCGTGCGTGCGTGCGTGCGTGCATGCATGCGTGCGTGCGTGCGTGCGTGCGTGCGTGCGTGCGTGTGCGCGCGCGCGAGCGTGCGTGCGTGCGTGCATGCGCGTGTAATACAAGTTTTTAAAGCGTTAACACCTGCAAATCAAAATAAAAAATAATAAAAAGTTCGAAGTTTCTATAGCATTAACAGGTGCAAAACAAAAAAGTTATAAACAAAAAAGTTACAACTATTTTTATGGCAGAGGTTTGATCCCAGGATCCCAGGTTTGACCAAAATTTCAGCTCAATCCATCCAGCCGAACTCTCTGTGCTGCATTGCAGACAGAACCCACAAACGGTCATACTACTGTAGAAAAGGATAATGGTATGTCTTATCATTACTGTAGCGGATGGGAAAACGAATGCCATTCGTGATCAGCGTGGTCAATTACATATGGCCCAAGCAGATTTGACACAGAATTCTCAAATTCGATAAAACACGTATCCGCAATTTGCATAACTCGCGGATTACGGTAGCTTCAGCAGTGCCACGCTTATTTGACGGTGAAATGTGGCAAGGTAGATTCATACAAAATTTCAGCTCAATCCATCCAGCCAGCACAACTCTCTCTCTGGGCTACGTTGCAGACACACACACACACACACACACACACACACACACACACACACACACACACACACACACACACACACACACACACACACACACACACACACACACACACACACACACACACACACACACACACACACACACACACACACACACACACACACACACACACACACACACACACACATTTGTACAGACACACATGGAACAGTAAAAGTTCAATAGCCCATCACATACCCCCCTAGAAGCCTTACAGTTTATTAGCTAGTAACCTCTAAAGTTTTGACATGCAGGTACTTAGGCCTTAGGATATGAGCAGCCTTGGATTGTAATGCATAGACCCTGGCTACAGTAAGACATCTATACAATATTGCAAGGCATACTGAGGCTAAAGTAGGTTATTTACCCAAGAATCGTCTAGGTTTGTGATTGCTGATTAGCCATGTTAGAGTAGGATGGCCATTCACTGATTAGAAGAGTGTGTTTTTAGTTAGTACTGCATGGACACACTACATGTACGTGTCCAAATGAATGTACGTTTTGTAAACCTTCGTCTACTGTTCAAAATGGCGCTTTCGTCTAATTCGGGCGCTTTTCTATGGTTTCAGTCAAAACCCCTGTAGCGCCCTAGAGCGGAGTAGCGAATGAACCAATGAACGGGCAGCAGAGTTCACACCTGGGCGGCGACGATGACCAACGATTTCGGCGACAAAGGCACAGTAGCTGCCTCGGCCTTGACGACGAAGCCGAGGGAGAAAAACAATATAGGGGGAGGTACTGGCCTAGACGGCGCTAGGCCAAAACCCCCGGGGGCGGTTTTGGACTAGGCCAAAACCCCCGGGGGGAGGTTTTGGACTGGGGGAGGTTTTGGACTATGACACCGGCAAGGCAAGTCTCAAGAGCGCGGTCGACGTATTCACAGAGCACGTCCGTATGTGACGTCCGTCAACTGCCATCACGTCGTCGTCGACTCAGCAACATGGTTGATGACCTACTCCTCGGAGAAGTCAATATTCCAAAGTCGGCAACCGAAGTCTGCTGCTGCTGCTGCACCCCCCAGGGAAACACGTCAGGCGGAGTACTGAAATAGTGGAGCAAGTGGAGACGGTGCCGTTCGACGAGCGCGTCGTTCGACGTTAGACGAGCTTAGAAATGTGGACATGCGTAAACGGACCGGGACGAGCAGATGTATTAAGGGGCAAAAACGGTAATTTTAGGGGGCAAAAAGTGGATGTCAAGAATAGGGAGCAAAAGCGGTATTTTTAGGGGGCAGAAAGTGGATGTCAAGAATAAGGGGCAAGATGCGAATTTCTGGGGGCAAAAGTGAGAATATTAGAGGGCGGAAAGAATAATCGCCCTTAGATATTCATCAACAGATGTTGTTTGTCGGCCTGTGAGAGGGAACAGTGAGCGCGCGCACTGGCCAATGAATAGGCTGCAGCTCCTTGGCTTCTATCAAGCAGTGAGCCGACTCTAAATGCAAAAAATGGCCAAGTGCCCTGCACATTGCGCGAGCACACCCGCTGAAGATGTTGTCCACTCTACAGCCGCCTCAGACGCAGAACCGGACCGAAGCTGCTAGCCATGAAACATGTTTACGCCATCATCATCTCATGAGCAGAACTGCCCTCGCCGCGTTGTGGAGAAGCGAGTCGTGCGTGCGTGCGTGCGTGCGTGCGTGCGTGCGTGTGTGTGCGTGCGTGCTAATGCGTGCGTGCGTGCGTACGTGCGTGCGTGCGCGCATGCGTGCGTGCGTGCGTGGGTGTAATACAAGTTTTTATAGCGTTAACACCTGCAAAACAAAGTAAAAAAAAACGCCACTCGCGAGTGCCGCGGGCAATTGGAATGAAACTTGGCATGTGTAAGCGACTCATGATGGCAATTTTGCGTGCCAAAGGAATTGTCTCTGCGTCTCACCAAACTCGAGATATCTCAGATTTTATGCGTTTTTTTGTCGTTTTTTTTGGATGGTTTCTACCAAGAATAAATCTCGAAAAAGTGCCCAATTGACCCACAATTTTTTTTTGATTTCCTTGAACAGCTTCTTATGGCAAGTCTATGTCAAGCCACTGAACCTAAAACTTGATCACCGATAATGAGATATTAGTGATTAAAAAATTCAGCCGAAAGTTCCGTGCCCTATAGGCTCTTTAACGGTGCATCACAGAGCTTTGCTATAATGGAGAAAGTTGATTGCCCAGACATGATCTTGACCTATTTCTACAAGTGGACCAAATTGGACGCACCAAAATGCCTCCGCCATTATACCAAAAATGGGAAATGGCGATATTTCGGTGTGGTTAGCTCGGATGGCTTTGAGGTCAATAATAAAGTTGATCGCCCTTCGGTGTAGAACATTTCATTCCTTGAAGTCAACTCGATCCGACGCACCAAAATATTTTCACTTTTGAGATAATCGATAAATATCGATATGGGTAGGTCGGATCACTTCGGTTAAAACACAAAAGTTGACCGCCTGCACGTGTGCATCATTTTGATTTTTTACTTTTACACTGCTATGCTCCGACGAACCAATATGGCACTGCAGACGTGCACGCACGCACGCACACAATCAAATGGACTGCGTCACAAAAGAACTCGATGTGTGTAGGTCAGATTACTCTGGCTAAAACACAAAAGTTAACCGCCGTTACGTGTAGATCATTTTGATGATCATTTTGATTCTTTACATCACTAAGCTACGACGCAGCAATATAGCACAACTGCACACACACGCACGCACGCACGCAGCACCTATGTACAATACAATGTACCGCCATTACCGTATCATTTGAATACAGCAATTACCGCCACCCAAAAAAAAACATCTCGGCGTCGAGCAGATTTGATCGCGCCATTGTACACGCATATACGTCAAGCCATTTGCAAGTAACGCGCAGAGCACTTCTTCGTCAGAGTGTACGTTGTATCAGGGTGTACGCGTCAGCATACAACCCTAATATGTGACCACTTGCGCTCGCGAAATTCTGGATTTTCGATCGCCTATAACTTTTGATTGCCTGAACCGATTTCGGCGCGTTATGGCTCAGAAGAAGCGCATTCATCGGGGGACCGTACATGCCACAGCGCGTTGCAGTATTACTGCGCGTTAAGGGGAAACGCCCAAAAATGTTTCCGAGAAGTGTCTTTTTTTTCGTGTTCTCCTCCCAGTTTTTGGAGCGCCACTCGCGAGTGCCGCGGGCAATTGGAATGAAACTTGGCATGTGTAGGCGACTCATAATGGCAATTTTGCGTGCCAAAGGAATTGTCTCTGCGTCTCACCAAACTCGAGATATCTCCAATTTTATGCGTTTTTTTGGACATAGTCGTTTTTTTTGGATGGTTTCTACCAAGAGTAAATCTCGAAAAAGTGCCCAATTGACCCCCAATTTTTTTTGGTTAGCCCCCAGTTCCTCGGTTCCTCGGTTCCCCAGTTCCAGGCGAGAACAGGCAAGCACGCATGCACGCATGCACGCACAGGCATGCACTCTAGGGATGAGCACGGGCCTGCACATCTCGGCCCGGCCCGGCCCGCCAGATAGTCCGGCCCGTCCCGGCCCGGCCCGCACCCTCAAGATCCAGGCCCGGCCCGGCCCGGCCCGTCCAACTGCTCAATATCGCAGGCCCGGCCCGGCCCGGCCTGCAACACGAAATAAGTACAGTCACTACAGTGTACAATTTACTGAATACCGTATGCCAATTGGCGTGATTTACTTAACGGAATGGCGCATCCCCATCCACCTCTCAGAATCGCAGTTCACAACCATTTTACGGCCTTTGCACCCTTTGAGCGCGAAAGACGCGCGTCATAGAATACAAAGTTGCTAATTCGGTGCAGAATAGTCGCAGATACTTACAATGCATTACATAGGTAGCTATCTACGTTGGCCAGCCAAGAACGTCCGGCCCGGCCCGGCCCGGCCCGCACCCTCAAAACGCAGGCCCGGCCCGGCCCGGCCCGCAAAACGGGTCTGGAATTCCGGCCCGGCCCATGCTCATCCCTAATGCACTCACGGATAAACGGACGCGCACAGGGCAGACCGCCGTATTTTGGGCCACTTTCGAGCAATTTTAACCTTTTTTGAGCTACTTTCGAGCATTTTTAACCTCACAAGCGAGCTAAAATGCTTTCTCTCTCTCTTCTTTCGCCCGGGCATTTTTGCAACAGGGGCGGACCTTGTTGCAAAGAATTTCTTCGGACCGATTTCGGGGAAGGGTATAGGGGGCCGCTCCTCACCCACAGATTCCTCTGACGACGTCGGTTCAGCCACGATGTCGTGGGATCCTCTGAACGCGTTGAAAGAGTTGTCGTCCAACTGGTCGCTGCGTGACTTCGCCAGGGCGTCCCTCGTCTGCAGGCGATGGGCGAGGCAGCTGCGCGCGGGCGGCGATTACATGGCCTTCCAGCTGATTCTCGTCGACAACACCTGCACGTACGAGAGTGACCTGGAGGGCCTGACTCCGTACAGGATCTTGGTGACACATCACACTGGCCACGAGTACAAAGCGCGGCTGACGTCGAGTCGTGGCGTCGTGTCGACCGTGAGGGGAGGCTGGACGGTGGAGAGCGAGCTCGAGGGCGCCCGGGCCGTTCTGGCGGCGGTACTGCGCCACGCTAACTCGCCGGCGTCCCTCAGCTCCTTCGGCCTCGGCGTCGCGGGCGACGACTTCGACGGGATGCTTGGCAGCTGCTTCGACGAACTGCTACGATTCACGCTCGCTGGCATCGCTCAGCAGTTGCCCACGTGGTCAGCACTAGCTTTCCAGCAATTTTCAGGTGTTTTGAACTACTGTACGTACGTGGAATTGCGATTTAGGACAACATTGAAGGATGTAAGAGTGAATGTGGCCCACAGCAGCAGTCAAATCTTTGACGTGGAGCTTCGTCAACTCCTTGGCAGCATTCCCCCTCAAGTGGAAGCAGTCGCATACTCCCTTCTAGAAGTGGGCACTCGTCCAGGTCGAGGTCTTCTGGGCATGCCGTGGACAGTGGATCTCTTGCCGAAATCATTTTCACTGGCTGAGCTGCATTTGCCTGATGCTTATTTGTGTGGAGAAATGTCCATCGATTTTGGAATGCCAATCGAAATTGCTGCAACTCTGCAGCGTTTGTACACCGGATGGTTGAACAGCGATTACCTCTCTCAAGAAGACGTTGAAGGCTTCCTTCGCTTGTTTCCAAAGCTGCAGCGATTCGCTGCGGCGCAGTTGGTGGAGCTGGAGGTTGAGGTCAACTTCCTGTTGCTGTCAGAGATCGTCACATCACTGCCAGCGCTAACGCACTTTGCGACGCTAAAGCGATGGACTCTGCCCTACAACGACTGGCCACTTCTCGACTACGCCCAGTTCATCGCCGACGCTCGTCAGCTTCGGCTTCTGCACCTCGGGGGCGTGCACGTGCACGCCGAGCGTTACGGCGCGCCAATTGAATTGCAAAACCTTCGAGTCAAGAAAGGCAGCTGGCCCTACGATCGGCCGACACTGCACTTGTCGGCTGTATTTCTTCAGCCCGATAAAGAGCCATTGATCAGTGCCGTGTTGCCGACGACCGCGATTGAAGGCAACGTCAGCACTGTGGTCGACGAGGCGGACAGTCGACTGATGGAAGACAGCGACGACTTCTGGGCCGACTGGGTGATCAAGGGCGAGCCATTTGGGAGGCTCTACAAAGACTTGCGTGGACCCGAGTATAGCAGAGCACGGGAAAACATCTACTGCGAACACTACCATCAGCAATATCCAATTTTTGCAGACGACAATTGATTACTCTGGCGCGTGTGTGTCAGTGTCACGGATACGCTCACTGAATGGCGAAATTGACTGTGTTCAATCTGCACACGTGCTTGTCCGCGTAGGGCGCGCTGTACACGAGCTTCGCGTGCGGCTGCGTGTTGATCTCGCCCGGCGGAGAAGATATACAAACGAAATGAACCAAAACAAGGGTTGTTAGGCTTAGCGCTCATCGGCGCGCCTCAGCAGCACCTGCAGAAGATCCGCGATGAAGAGCGCCTTCGAGACGACACTTGTCGACATCGACAGCTGCTGAGTGTCCGCGGCTACCGGGTGCGGGTGCGTGCCGCTGCATGACGAACGACGCCGACAGCAGGTCCTTCACGCACTCCAGCGTCGACGTCGTCGTCGTCGTCGGCGTCAGTCGCCGACGAATCCGACGACACCGCCTCTACACGCGTGCGTGCCCGCCTAAGTCAACCATCTCTACCAAAGGCCCATTTACACGCCTCCGGTCAGCCACGGTCAGCAGGTCCTCTGGCTTGGTCAAACGCCCCCCCCCCAATCGGTACTGGCTGGCCCCTTTCGGCACCGGCCTTCGGACTTCAAGCCACTCTCGCCGAGAAGAGGGCGCGTTGTGCGCGTAGGAGTTCGCCTTTATGCCATTTTGATAGGTTTGGCGTGTTTCCCTAACTTGTCCTGAATATATCAAATTAATACAAAAAAATGGCTCGTAGTGAAGTGCAAATATGAGGACGTGTGTGTGTGTGTATAAGCCATGACCGCCGAAGGCGGCATGGAAGGGGCGGTTGCCCAGGGTCTGTGGCGTTGGTCTGCCCTCCCTCCGCCGAGGGTTGATAGGCAGTCGAGCCTGCACGTGGATCAAGGCCTCGTGATCCTCCGACTCCTCGGAGGCGAGAGCGGAACCTTGAACCGGACGTCCCACAGGTGGGCCCTACAGCCTGCAGCTAGCCTGCAGCTAGGCCTGCGTGCGTGCGTGCGTGCGTGCGTGCGTGCGTGCGTGCGTGCGTGCGTGCGTGCGTGCGTTCACGTGCGTGCGTGCGTGCGTGCCTGCACACGTTCTGGAAGTTTCCCAATTAGGCAAGCTACAATGTACAGTACAATGTACAATGTACCCGATGCCATGACGGAGTGGCTGGAGAACCTGCTGACCAACCCTGAACATAGAATACACCGCCCCTACGCAGTTTAAAAAAAAACGACGTCGTAGACTCGGCCGAATTTCGCAACAGTACTAGCGCAGTCAGTTGACGCCGACCGTTGTGCTCTGTGACTGTCATCGATCGAGTGTGCTATACGAGCACTGGCGGATCCAGGATTTTCTGACAGGAGGGGGCAAGGTCACAGAATGTTTTCCACAACAAATTCTATTGGAGAGCCATATTTCACGCTTCTGGCGCAACAGCTGTGTTTTTTTTACTTGCAGCATTTGAAACAAACAGTTGCGCTGCAGGCACGCATTTTTGCGTTGCTACGGTGCTAATGCGACAACTGGTGACTTTTGGCCCCACAGGCGCAAAAGAAATTCACTGCTAACTGCTGCACAGCTGCATCCCTAAATCTCAAAGAATTTTTCATTAATTGTTGTCCAAAAGCATGCGCCGCAGGCGAAAATTTTGGGCTTTCAACGTGTTTGGTTCTTCTCAGTGGCGTAGCCAAGGGGGGGGGGGGGAGGGGGGAAGCTTCCCCCCCCCCCCCGAAATTCTCCGAAGCCAAAATTTTTTAACTTGGTACCCTCTGTTGCAATGTGCCAATATCGGCATTTTTCTCAATTTCAATGCAAATAATGATGAAAACGACACTAAAGAGCCAAAAGTTTCGCCTGCGGCGCATTGTTTTGCATAAAAAACCGCGAAAGTTCGTTACGCTACTCTAAAAAATTTGCCAGCGGCGCTATTTTGAGCGCGGAAATCGACCGTTTTGACAACTTTGCTAACGTTTTGGTGTGCATGTAGTCAGACAAACGAGCGCAAAGCGTGTAAACAGGTTGGATGAGAGAGTGTCTAAAGCTTCCCCAGCCGAAATGGTGCAATGTCCAAAAAATTCGACAGGGTACCCCCTGTTGCAAAATAGAGTATTTGACCGAAATTGGACTTCCCCCCCCCCCGAAATCAAGTTCTGGCTACGCCACTGGTTCTTCTGAGCATTTCTTAATCCGATTTGGTTATATTTGGTCTGCTTGCAGTCCAAACTCCGATTCGCCCTCTGCCCCCTGTGCCTGCCCCCCTTGCCCCCCTTTGCCGACAACGCCAGGTGGGGGCACGCCCCCCTGCCCCCGGCTTTGGATCCGCTAGTGTATACGAGTTCGCGCTTGGAAATTACTGTTGATGCGTGGGGAGCCCGGAAGCGATTCAAGCTGTGTGCGGCACTATCGGATACAAAGGCGGGGGAGGGGCGTGTGCCCCACCAACCTGTCGCGGTCGACAAACGGGGGCAAAGGGGGCAGGTGAGGGAGGGCGGAGGACCGAATCGGGTCAATTTTTACCTGGTTCCCATAGATTGACGCACCCAAAAGCGAATGTACTTGCTTGCAGCGCTGTAGTGTGTGTGTGTGTGGCCGACTGCGTTTGACTAAAAGGGATCTACAGTATCTGTCATGGCAGAGTGCCCATCCAAAGTAGGGCAAGGCGAAAAGGTTTTTCCTTGTCTGAGGCACGAAGAGGGACAGGGAATGCAAGCTGACCTTAATCTGACAGTTTTGCTCAATTTTTGGATGAAAAAAGCTCAGAAGCCAGCAAAAATAAGTTAGGTACACTGCACACAAATCGCTTGGGGTAATTCTATCCAGAGTCAAATTCTGTGAAAGTCAGATATTTGTGGGCACTTTTTCTTTGAATGTCGCCGAGGATCGAGAAATGTTTTTCATTTGGTTGTTTTTTACTTAAGGAGTAAATACCGACGACATCCCTACACTTATCCATGGGGAGGTGAGATGGTGCTGCACCAATATGACTAGAGAAGATACCAAATCGTCACAATTGTCGCGCTCTTCTGGTTTGTGCCCCCCCCCCCCACCTCTCACAGCTATTTTTGCCAGTTAAAATGCGTTCCCATGGTTTCTAGCAAACACTTTGCAAGGCTTGGCTTCTGTTATTCACTGCGTCCCAGCTTTTCCATTGCAGGACGTTTACGCGCGCCGAATCAATAATCTCCAAGCAATAGCGCAGCAGCAGCAGCGTCCCGTCGTCATCGCAACAAGACAAGTTATTATTGCCGTTGCTGTGTGTATGTGTCTTCGTCTACCTACACTGTATACCATAAACCCTATAATTAGCCCCCCCTATTATTAGCCCCCCCTATAATAATACACCCTCCCAAGACCACTTTGAGTTAATAAGCCCCCCCCCCTATAATTACGCTCCCTCCCTAAATGAACCATCGTCTAAAAGGCACATGTTTCCATGTCTGGGTGTATGTATGGTCGCGTATGTGTATGTATGTACACGTATGTGCATGTGAGACTGTGTGAGAGTGTGTTAGAGTGTACCAACGTGTGTGCACAGCGCCTTTTTCCCTTAAAAATCGCCTCCACGCGCCTTTTTGCCCACAAATCTTCCCACTAATCGACACTTCCAGTTTATAAGCCCCCCCCCTATAATTCCCCCCCCCCCCCTATAATTATACACCCTCCTAGAGCTCGAACGAAAAAATTAGCCCCCGGGGGGCTAATTATAGGGTTTACGGTATTTGGTTTCCGAATAGGTCTTCGGTTTTTCGTCAGTTCCATCCCAAGTTTTCGATATAAGTCAGTTCCATTGCGTCACAACGTGCAATCCCAACTGCGGAAGCTGAGAAAAATTTTAATTTAATTAGCTGATTTTAATGCCATAAATTGTGCAAAACAGCAAAATGACACCTGTAACTCCAATCAGAGCTCCCAAATGCCGTCCGCGCATTGATGAATGCTATAGTATAATGCTGTGATCAAGAGTGATAGAAACAGTGGCGTTTATGAATCTCTGTGCATCTGATCTTTGTTGTTGGTCGGTGCAGTGCGGGACGATGTCTGGGCACCGTGTCTCCATTCTGTCGCTGCTGCTTTGCGTGACACAGATGACGGCTGTCATGGCTCTGGACAAAGTGTCTTCCCAAGGTTGCGGAGAGACCAAGGGCTGCTTTGTCATCCCCGGAGGCTGCGATTTGTCCACAAACTGCACGTATGGAGTCACGTACGGCGTGCAACCGGACGACGAAGTCATTGACTTTGAAACCGCCGCTCAGCTGGGATTTGCCGACGGAGCAGCAAAGAAATATGTTGCGGTCGGCTTTGGTGACGCGGCCGCCATGGTGCGAGAAGGCACGCACGCACGCACGCACGCACGCACGCACGCACGCAGTCTCGCACGCACGCACGCAACACCAACGCACGCACGCACACACGCACGCACGCACGCACACACGCACGCGAGCACGCACGCACGCGCGCACACACTAACGCACGCACGCACGCCCGCACTCTCGCATGCAGGCACTCTCACACGCACGCACGCACGCACTCTCGCACGCACCAACGCACGCACGCACGCACGCACGCACGCACACGCACCGACGCACGCACGCACGCGCGCACTGACGCACGTCCGCACTCTCGCACGCACACACTGCCGCACGCACGCACGCCCGCACACTCGCATGCACGCACCTTCGCATGCACGCACGCACGCACCAACGCACGCACGCACGCACGTCCGCACTCTTGCACGCACACACCAACGGACGCACGCACGCCCGTACTCTCGCATGCACGCACGCACGCACGCACTCATGCACGCACGCACGCCATAGTTGACCACCATCTTGGCCGCGCAGAGGGCCACGTAGGACGCGTCCTCAACGGGCATGCTGATGGTGGTGGCGTCCTCGTGGTCAGGCTTGGGGTAATGAGCGCGTCACACGCCACTCGCTGCGCGCGCGTGCGCAAGCATGCATGCATACACGCACGCACGCACGCACGTACTGGAACCACTGTATCAGGAATTAGGAAAAACCACTGTATTAAGGAAAAATTTGCAGGCAGCTGCAAAAAAGGAGAATATGTGACTTTCCCAGACTGAACTACAGAAACAACAATGGTAGAACATTGCAGTCAAGTCCACTTTGAAAAATGATTGTATAAGAGCATTGCAGTTGATGTGGAGTCCACTTTGAAAAACGATTGTATAAGAGCATTCAACGATAGGAACCATCGATTTGCCTGTCACATATTCGGCGTTTTTATCGGGAGCTATTTCATTTCAGAAAACGGCACGCACGCACCAAGTAATGATACTTTTTGGTATGGTATGGTAAATTGGGTTTGCAGAACAGCTCCATAAATTATACCTTAACAGCCTGTTGTGTACATTAGTACATACACTCTCTGGGGCAGCGTATGGCCTAATGGTAGAGAATCGGCCTCTTGCGCACATGGTTCTGGGATCGATTCTTGATGGAGCCACTAGATCAAGTGATGCCCTTTCAATGTACTTTCTTGTGCCATCACTGCTCTAGATTACAGATGGCGTTAGCACAACGAACTTCTAGCAGTGTGATACTGTCCATACAGCGATCCCGACTGCACAAGTGTTTGCAGAACAGAAGAATTAGGAGATACCATAAGTGTGGTAGATTCAAAATTATCGATTCGTTCAATCGTCATATGTATTTCCGTGTCTGTGGGCGCGGTGCGTGCGTGCACGCGTTTGTGCATACAGGTACGTGCGTGCGTCCATGCACGCGCGAGCATGTGAGTGTGTGCATTTCTGTGGATATGCACTATGGATATCTCTGTTATGCGTAAGTCCCACACCACTGTACTTTGTGCAGTCTGTCATTATGCAGCGAGCGGTAAAAACGCCGAATATGTGGCAGGCAAATCGATGGTTCCTATCGTTGAATGCTCTTATACAATCGTTTTTCAAAGTGGACTCCACATCAACTGCAATGCTCTTATACAATCATTTTTCAAAGTGGACTTGACTGCAATGTTCTACCATTGTTGTTTCTGTAGTTCAGTCTGGGAAAGTCACATATTCTCCTTTTTTGCAGCTGCCTGCAAATTTTTCCTTAATCAATAATCTCCAAGCAATAGCGCAGCAGCAGCAGCGTCCCGTCGTCATCGCAACAAGACAAGTTATTATTGCCGTTGCTGTGTGTATGTGCTTTCGTCTACCTACACTGTATATTTGGTTTCCGAATAGGTCTCCGTTTTTTCGTCAGTTCCATCCCAAGTTTTCGATATAAGTCAGTTCCATTGCGTCACAACGTGCAATCCCAACTGCGGAAGCTGAGGAAAATTTTAATTTAATTTGCTGATTTTAATGCCATAAATTGTGCAAAACAGCAAAATGACACCTGTAACTCCAATCAGAGCTCCCAAATGCTGTCCGCGCATTGATGAATGCTATAGTATAATGCTGTGATCAAGAGTGATAGAAACAGTGGCGTTTATGAATCTCTGTGCATCTGATCTTTGTTGTTGGTCATGTCTGGGCACCGTGTCTCCATTCTGTCGCTGCTGCTTTGCGTGACACAGATGACGGCTGTCATGGCTCTGGACAAAGTGTCTTCCCAAGGTTGCGGAGTGACCAAGGACTGCTTTGTCATCCCCGAAGGCTGCGATTTGTCCACAAACTGCACGTATGGAGTCACGTACGGCGTGCAACCGAACGGCGAAGTCATTGACTTCGAAACCACCGCTCAGCTGGGATTTGCCGACGGAGCAGCAAAGAAATATGTTGCGGTCGGCTTTGGTGACGCGGCCGCCATGGTGCGAGAAGGCACGCACGCACGCACGCACGCACGCACGCACGCACGTCAACTGATGTGTGTGTGTGTGGTATGTGTGCTTACAACTTACAAGCTCGATTTCAGGCTCCCGCCATGGTCATTGACTGCGTAGTGGGCAATGGGGAGGACACGGTGCATTTGGGCCAAAATCCACAAGGCAACGACCCATATGCGCGACTTTCACAGGTCATTGAGCGCTTTTGCGCCTCTATTCGAACCAGCACTGTTGCACTGCTTTGATGTCGCATGGTTTATTGCAGGGAGAGAGAGAGAGAAGGTCGTGGTCAAAGACTCGGTGACTGTGGGCACTGTCGATGGTTTCGCAGTGTGCCGAGTGAGACTAAATCCAGTCAATGCAGGAAAAAATCAAGTGCGATCGCTGGACGCCGACACGTTCTTGACCATGGCAGTCGGGGAAGCCAAGGATAATGGTCAGCTTTGAATAAAGTTTCACCATTACATGTTCCAGTGGGAAGTTGTATACAGCACGGCAGAGAAATAGACCTGATTTTAGGATTGAAGTATCACGAACACAGAAGCTTCTCTAGTAGTGCGCTGAAAGTGACGACAAGTCGCAGCGTCGTATCGGAAAGTGACTCCATGAAGCTGAAATTGATGGAAGTCCATGGTACATTCATACTGTACATTGGTGCATATACAGTACACACCGCCAGTGTTATTATTCAGCCTCTTTCATGATATTTGCATGGTGGTGCTGCACGACGCCGGCGATCCTCTGCGCCAGGTTCTTTCGCGAGTCGTCAAGCCGAATAGCCGACGAGCCCATGTGGTTTCAGGTAAAGGATCAGAGTCCGTAAACAACGTTGTTGGGCAGACAGGGCCGCAGGGGTGCTCATTCAGAAGCACCGCCTGATGAACTGGTTTTCGGTAGTACTGACGGCGCTGGCTGCAGTGTCGGTGTGGTGGGCCAAGCGTGCTTGGTCAGGGCCCAGCGACATGTCTTTCGAGTGGACCACTAGACAGTGGCACGCGTTGGCTGGCGCCATTGCCCTGCTACTCGGCTGGCTTCAGCCACTCAACGCGCTGCTGAGATGCAATCCAGGCACTCCGAAACGCCCGCTTTTCAACTGGGTGCACCGATCATTGGGACTGCTCGCGTGGACCGCTGCGCGTTAGTTTTAAGCAAAGCAAAGCAAAGCAAAGCAAAGCAAAGCAAAGCAAAGCAAAGCAAAGCAAAGCAAAGCAAAGCAAAGCAAAGCAAAGCAAAGCAAAGCAAAGCAAAGCAAAGCGAAGCAAAGCGTGCGTGCGTGCGTCCGTGCGTGCGTGCATGCGTGCGCTCGCGCGCGTGTTCTAACCCTACTTTAAACAAGTTTCAGAAGTGGCCATTTATCTGGCGGTGACTTTCTGGTTCGAATCGACAACGCCGCGTATGATTGTGGTCGGAGTGTGGATCGCGCTCGCTGCAGCGTCTATTGGCATGTCGGCGATGCGCAAGTGGGATGGCACGGCAAATGCGCCTGCAAGCCCTGAAGCGGTTGCTCCCGCAGAGGTCTGTGGTTGTGTGAGTAAGGTCACTTTCCTACCGTAAATCCTCAAATAATGCCTCCGGACAGTGTAGTGTCAACGTCTCCGTACTCGTGGGCACTATTAGAAGAGGGTCGACAAGAGGGTACTAAGTCGACAAAGAAGGTCGCCAAGGCGGCCAGCGGGGACAAGAAGCGGCGGCGCAAGACCAAGCAGACGTACAGCTCGTACATCTACAAGGTCATGAAGCAGGTCCACCCCGACACGGGCATCAGCTCCAAGGCGATGTCCATCATGAACTCCTTCGTCAACGACATCTTCGAGCGGATCGCGGCCGAGGCGTCGCGTCTGGCGCACTACAACAAGCGCTCGACCATCACGAGTCGCGAGGTCCAGACCGCCGTCCGCCTCCTGCTGCCCGGCGAGCTCGCCAAGCACGCAGTCTCTGAGGGCACCAAGGCCGTCATCAAGTACACCTCCAGCAAGTAGACTCCACAGTCTGCTACCGCTGAAGACGACCCCCCCCCCCCAAACCAACCCAACGGCGCGGCGAAGACGCGCGCGGCGGCATTGAAAATAGATTCACTAGATTCCAATTTCTGCAGTCCCACATCAGGAAGCGTCCCTCCCAGCGCGTGAATCATCGAAAAAAATGCTACATATATAAGTGTCGTGTGTGTGTGCTGCAGTACTTGGAACAGAACTGTAATCTACCATAAACTTTTGAAATAATATACGCATACAGGTATGTAACATTTTTCTTCGCGTGCACCGTGTCCCACTGTGCCGCCTCCGCCGCCCTCAAATTGCCAGGCAAGCATATTTTGCGAGCACAGTAATTAGGGCCGCTTTTGGAAATGAGTCTCATTTGATGACCGGAAATGAGGGCAACAACAACAGCCGGGCGTACGGCGTGAGTACAGGGGTGCTCAGAGTGGGGGGGGGGTAGGAGGCAACTACTGGGACTGCATACGCGCAAATGACAGATTTAAAATTTTTCTAGTATCTAGTCGGATTAGGTGGTGACCTTTTTGCCAGTTTGGTAATTCACAGACCTGACAGTACTTTTGTCTGAGCCAAAAGCACAGCACATCTCTCGTGTGATTCAATCGACAGGCGGAGTTTCTTGAATAACGAGTTCTGCTGATGATGGCTCCTACAATGTGGCGTTTAGCTCGAGATTCTAGCAATTGCTTGAATTTGAGTCTTGACTTGACCTAGATGCTAATGATGCGATGTATGCACAGTTCAAGCACGACACAGGATTGTTCAAGACGCTACTTCAAGCAGAAGCTTGAAAGTAAAACGTGATTTACGTGACCTATATAATGATATATATATATATATATCATTATATATATATATATATATATATATATATATATATATATATATATATATATATATAAATATATATATATATCATTATATATATTTATATATATAAAGATTTGATACCTATATAACTGCAAAACAGTGAAGCCAAGGATTCGCAGTGAAAATGAGTCCCTCAGACAACAACCACAATATTTCAGACAATTGAAGTCAAGTTTAAGCAGAGAAAATGCAAGAGACGAGTATACCTAGTTAAGCAAGCTAAGCAAGTTAAAATTAAGTTAAGTTGAACCACAGCCGAAAAAATCTGTGGCACTCTCAGGCAGACGACTACTGTCCTTAGCTTTTTAATATCATTTCCATTATGTGCGTGATTTCATGTCCGATATTCACAAGTGAAGCAGTACCACTACTGCTTGTACAGCTCGCAATTTTCCATCTCTTTCCGATTGGCAGCTTCAAAAAGGAAACGCGTACTCCCGTATCTCTCTGCCATTGCCCACATCTCTAAGCATTTTTATCAACAAAATTACAATTCAGCATTCAAGAAAAACAACCTAGACTGATATTGAGCTGTCTTGAGGTCGAGTGTTGAAAATGGGTAGACGATACTCTAGACTGAAGCATACCTCTAACCGGTTCTGGGGAGGGTGGTTCATGGTCATATAACATTGAAAAGCACTGAAAAACACCAACATTTACTCACTTTTATCGTTTTAGACATGGTAAAAATCTTTTGAGAAAATTCTGGGGGCACTAAGGCACTGAAAACCTAAAATTTTCGCCCGCGGCGCTGTGGTTCTATTGCAACTCACTATTGTGTCCAGCAACCGGCATTATAAGCATCGTGGGCGTTTCTTAATGTTTCTTCTAATGTTCTTAATGTCTAAGGGTTTTTCAGGGGTGTAAAAAACACCGTTTGTAAAAGGGTGTTTTTTTTATAAATTAACCGATATGTTTCTTGAACAACTTTTTTTTTTCTGTATTGGACTTCCATCAAATTTGAACCATGAACGCAGAACACTGGGATTTTGTCTAGAAGAGGAATCGCCAAAATCGGATAAGCATTCAACAAATTATGAGCTGACGAGTCGACGGTAACTAGGCAGGCCAGACAGTTGTGTTCTGCTTGCGGCAATGCAAAGGTGTATAGGCTGTCAAACATCCGGCATAGTTCCATACGTTAGTGGATGAGGTCGTCAGCATGGTGTCAATTGGTGGCCAATACAACGTCACTTGCTTCACAATGTTTCGGCCGCGATGACAGGCACTTGTCAATGTTTCGGCCGCACAATGTTTCGGCCGCAATACAACAACAGGCACTTGTCAAGCTTCGCACGCACAAATGGTCGCTCAGGTGCGCTTCTCTTGGATGCGTTGCATCAGCTGCAGGTCCTTCGTCGTGACGGTGGTGCGGTTAGCGTGGCCGGCGCAGAGGTCGGCCTCGTTGGGCACCTTGGAACGGCGCTTGGAGGTAGCTTTCTTCTTGTTGAAGACGCCGTTGACGATCGAGTTCATCATCGACATCGCTGTCGAGCTGATTTCTGTGTCCGTCTGGATACCATTGAGTACCTCGTCGACCAACGAGCTGTCTGGCTGCTGCTTCGCCTTGCGTCGCCCCGTCTTGCTGCCGCCGCTCGCCTTCGGTGCCACCACCAGTTTCTTCGGCTTTGCAGCTGCCTTCTTCGTGCCACCGCTGGCCTTTGTGACCTTCTGCGTCCTCTTCGCTGGCTCGGGAGACATTTTGCGCACCGGAACTTGACGGAAACGGTTGAGAGTCCTACAAGCGAGAAGAGAGAAGTACACACGATTAGGGACACAGGGTACATAGGTCAATGGTAGGCAAGTCGACGGTGACTAGGCAAACCAGACTTGTTCAGCTTGTTCAGCTTGTTGGGGTGTATAGACTGCCAAACATCCGGCATAGTTCCGTACGTTAGTGAATGAAGTAGAGTGGCATAGGCAAACAGACACCATTCTGGGGGGGGGGGGGTATAAACGCTGGCACTACTGGCACTGGCACAAAGTTTGCTGCGTACAAATGTACAGTAGTTTTACAGGTCCCAGCAGTGCCTTCTCTGTGTGCCCTTACATACACGCGTACTCACTCAACTGTACTGTGGTTTTAGCGCTATTAGGCATGCGTTTGTGCTAGTGCCAGCGTTTATCCCATTTGTTCACTCAAACTGTGCGTGGGTTCTGGGGTGACCCAACACTGCAGCGTACCACTGGGTTGCTTTCCAAGACTAATACTTGCGAGAACGCACTGCATATATGCGCGTCGCGATCGTCACAAAGTTGAGGCACGAATTGAAATCTAAGTGGAAATATAACCGCACGATTGCACACAGGAAAATTAGAGTCTGACATAGACGGCATAGGATGGTGACTCAGTCTTTAGTTGGCCTAGAGAATGGAATGGCTGGATCAGCTGGCTTGATCTCATTCCATCGTACACTTGCCACTTTCCTTGCCACTTTAGCAAAGCCTTGAAGTGCACGTTGCTAAAGGAAACGGAAATGGTTTGCATTGCATTTTGTTGCATTGCGGTTTGCATTGCGGTGGAGGCGGGGGGGGGGGGGGGGCTCTCGGTCCCAAAGGCGCTGTTCGGTGTTTCAATTAAAAGGCCTTCAGAAAACGTTTGAAGGACGCGTGGTGGGCGTTGACAGGGAGAAGCCTCTCTGCAGCTACAGTATGACACGTAGTGCATTTTACCTATGGAGTGTGAGACCTCTGTAGTGAAACCGTAGACCACCAATTAGATTGGTGGCATTCGATTGGCGGCAGATTACCGTAGATTAGGATCGATTACCGTAGATTGGTGGCATTCGATTCTGCTACGTGTTGGAGCATACGGTGGCTTGGCGTTTCTACTTTACGCAGCTTTGTTTTTGACATGCGTGATCTATGATGCAGCGCGCATTCGAACGCGCACTCGTTAAACGTCTGCTTTACTTGCTTCTACTTACAATCGCGATGCGCCATGACCATGATACGCCGTTACAGTGTCGTTCTCCTATGCAGTGCGTTCTCGCAAGTATTAGTCTTGGAAAGCAACCCAGTGGTACGCTGCAGTGTTGGGTCACCCCAGGGCGCGTATGCACAGTTCTAGACTCAAGTTCGAGATTCTAGCATTTGCTTGAACTCGAGTCTTGACTTGAATTAGATGCTACTATTTTGGTGTATGCACAGTTCTAGCACGTCTCAGTCTTGTTCAAGACGCTACTTCAAGCACCAGCGTAGATTTAAAAACCGTGATTCGCGAAATTATTCTTGATTTTTTTATTGTAAAACGAGTGAAATATAAATTCCAATGAACGTGGGCCCTTCGCGCGACAGCCGCAGTTATTTTGGAAAAGCGGAGTCGGACCGACTCCGAGTTGTACGAAACGAACCGCGCGATTTTGTCGTCAACCGACAAAATAGCCAGAGCGGCGTCGTGAAGGGGTGCGAAATGGACCGAGATCACCAAGCTGATCAACAGCGAGTGCGGACGCCAGTTCACGGTGACACAGGTACGGGATTCTGTGCGAGACTCCGCGTCCTGTGCATGCATGCACCTCGTTTTTGTGTCGAATTGTGGCAAAGAAAGCTGTACAACAGGTGAAAAAGCGCTGGCAAAACATGAAGATGGACGCGAACGCGAAGGCGCCGAGCAGCGCGTCGAAGAGCCGCCAGCGCACAAGCGGGGGCGAGCCCGAAGCCGAGCCGACCCCCTCCAAGACGCACCAGAAGGTCGTCAACATGGAGGGCCAATCGCGCTCCTTCAAGGGCGTCGTCAGCGGTCTAGAAACGCCGCTCTGTGGCGAAACGCTGTCGGAGTTGCAGCCGTTTGCGACAATGAAGAAGGTTTGATGGATAAAAAGCTGCTTCAAAAGTTTCAACTGCCCCCCCCCCTTCAAGCGATTATTCCATTAGCGATCGCTGATCGGTTCTCCCCCCCCCCCCCTCCCCCTTTAGGTGCCCACGGAAATTGGGCCAGGGGAATCGCCAAATTTTTTGAAGGCAGAAGGTGGATAAATCGGGATTTTCGGGATGGAGTTTTTTATACGTGGGAATTGCCAAAAAATGGTACTTATTCGCCTCAAAATGCACCCAAAACGGTTCAAAAGTGATCATCTCGGGTGTCTTTGCAGGAGGACAGCGGCAGTGGGGACTCTGTGCTGGAAGAGGAGTCGAAGCCGTCGTCGTCAGCTCCCAAGAGGCGTAAGAAGAGGTTGGTTTGGTTCGGAGGTTGGGTTGGTCTTGACCCCTCAGCACGTGATGAGCCGACGTGTTTAGAGTCGACAAGGAGGTCGACATGCTACAACTACAACGACAGGTGCTGGAGGCGCAGCTCGACGCGGCGCGCCAGTCGGACAGAGCGAGCCAGTTGGCGTCGCGCTGGTACAGCGAGGCGCTCGGCGTCAAGGAGAACCTTCAGCACGAGGTGGCCGCCCTGAACGGCTCACTGGCGACGATTGCCGCAGCCGCGGCCTCCATGGCCCAGCCACAGTTGCCCCCTGTCGACTATCAGTATGAAGACGTCGTGGTCAACGGCGGTGGCGATGCCGACTGATGGCAGTCAAGTCAACTTGTTTGTGTTCTCGTTGCGGCGTGTTGCACATGTTTTTGTTGGGGGACGTTCAAGAAAGTTTTGTTTGTGAAGCGTGTGTGCGGCAACGTCAAAATACATCGAATTCGACGCAAAATGTCGCGAACATGATTAAACGCGGTGTGTACTCTCGCATGCTCATATATCCCACATCTACCATTTCCGACGTTTTTCGCCCATTTTATTTTACAACAAAAAAATTGGGAATTTAGCGGTAAAAAAACGACCTAGACTGACCACGAGCAGTCTTGAGCTTGAGTCTTAAAAATGGGTAGACGCTACTCTAGACTGAAGCATTTGCTAGACTGTGCATACGGCTAGACAAGTGCGTGCTCGAATCTTCAAGACTCGAGCAAATGCTAGGCTAGATTTTCGACTGTGCATACGCGCCCAGAACCCACGCACAGTTTGAGTGAACAAATGGGATAAACGCTGGCACTAGCACAAACGCATGCCTAATAGCGCTAAAACCACAGTACAGTTGAGTGAGTACGCGTGTATGTAAGGGCACACAGAGAAGGCACTGCTGGGACCTGTAAAACTACTGTACATTTGTACGCAGCAAACTTTGTGCCAGTGCCAGTAGTGCCAGCGTTTATACCCCAAAAAGTGCCAGTGCCAGTGCCAGTGCCAGCGTTTATACCCCAGTGCCAGTGCCAGTGCCAGTGCCAGTGCCAGCGTTTATACCCCCCCCCATTCTGGTGGGGTGCGAAACGCTTATCGAAATAAAAGCATCTCACATGCTCAAGGGAGGGTATCGAACTAACGCACCAAGCAAGTTACGAAACGTTGAACAGCACGCACGACAACCGGGGATTATTGCATTGTCCAGCATTTCTACAAAACGGACTTTGAGTAGACATATATGCATCGTATGTCTCGCAATTGAATCGGTCTGCAGCATTTCGAGTCTCATTGGGTGGCCCTGAAGAGGGCCGTTGGGGTGGTATGGGGGGGGGGGGTAGCCGGTGTTGAAGCAGCGGTCGATCAAGGCTCAGGCGCGCTCTCCACGGATGCGGCGTGCGAGCTGGATGTCCTTGGGCATGATGGTGACGCGCTTGGCGTGAATGGCGCAGAGGTTGGTGTCCTCGAAGAGGCCCACGAGGTAGGCCTCGCTCGCCTCCTGCAGCGCCAGCACGGCCGACGACTGGAAGCGCAGGTCCGTCTTGAAGTCCTGCGCGATCTCGCGTACGAGCCGCTGGAAGGGCAGCTTGCGGATGAGCAGCTCCGTCGACTTCTGGTAGCGGCGGATCTCGCGCAGCGCCACCGTGCCCGGCCGGTACCGGTGCGGCTTCTTCACGCCCCCAGTCGCCGGCGCCGACTTGCGCGCCGCCTTCGTCGCCAGCTGCTTGCGCGGAGCCTTGCCACCCGTCGACTTGCGAGCCGTCTGCTTCGTACGCGCCATCTCGCTTGTTCTTTTGCTGGTGACTTGAATTGAAAAGAGTTGTAAGCGACAGAACAGGACTGGCTCAAACGCGCGCGGCCTCTTTTAAAGGCGGTTCACGACGCTCCATTGGTCGGCCAAAGACGCTGCACTCTATTGGTTCCCGCCAAAATTCAATTGAGGACCTGGCGACGTCTGGCGAGCGTTGTGGCGAACATCGCACCCATGTAGTGAGGAATCGAATACTGATTGGTTCCCGCCAAAATTGCAGTTGCGACAACGGCGACGCCTTGCGGACGCCATGTTGAACACCAGAAACATGGAGTTACGGTACGGGATGGAAACACCCGGCGCTCATTGGTCGGTCAGGGTACGCCACGCGCTATTGGTTCCCGCCAAAATTGCAGTGCGTCACTGGGGGCGCCTGGCGGACTTCATGTTGAACAACAGACGCATGAAGTTGCAGTCGGCCACGCCCGCGATAGCGCAAGTTTCAAGCAGATGAGAAACGCTGGTTTGCATCACGCACATTCCAACATCGGTCGTCTTTTGGGTCTAACAGGACGTCTGCTGGCGGCTACACATACAAGGGCGCTGCAATCCACACCACGATACATGCAACGTGACCGAACTTGGAAATAATTTCGTTTTACAAAGCAGAGTTGAAACACTAGCGCTCCACGCATCTGCGAACGCAACTTGGAACCACGTCCACAAATCACAATAGGTGCTTGCTTGCAGCACGCATGACAGGTAATGTGCAATGATTGCAGTACATCAAGTACTAGTGGGTGGCCCTGAAGAGGGCCGTTGGGTTGGTATGGGGGGGGGGGGGAGTTGCTGGCTCGTCAGTCCTTCTCACTTCTCCTTGGCGGCGCCGGTCTTCTTGGGCAGGAGAACGGCTTGGATGTTGGGCAGGACGCCGCCCTGCGCGATGGTGACGCCCTGGAGGAGCTTGTTCAGCTCCTCGTCGTTGCGCACCGCGAGCTGGAGGTGGCGCGGGTTGATGCGCGTCTTCTTGTTGTCGCGAGCCGCGTTGCCCGCCAGCTCGAGCACCTCCGCCGCCAGATACTCGAGCACGGCCGCCAGATAGACGGGCGCGCCAGCACCCACGCGCTCAGCGTAGTTGCCCTTGCGCAGCAGTCGGTGGATGCGGCCCACGGGGAACTGCAGGCCGGCGCGCGACGAGCGCGACTTCGCCTTGGCCTTCGCTTTGCCGCCCTTGCCTCCGGCCATTTCTCTCTTGCTGACTTGCTTGTTGCTTTGGAGAAGGAACTTCGAAAACAGACGAATGTCTCAACCAGAATGGAGTGGCTATTTGTACGCACGCACTCATGGTATCGCGTCAAAAGCAAGCTCAGGCGTTCGCGACGTGCAAGTTGCGTGGCTCTGCATAGGTCCTCCGCGCTCTGGCACCGCCCCGTATAAAGGTCCATGACTAGAAAACAAATTGCGAACCTGCCGGATTTGGCGAAAAAGCGTACAACACAGCCTCGGTGACCGTGAAGTGCTGGAAGTGTTTTTGCGCAATAAACTGGAATTCCATGAAGCAATGTGTTACGTGTCGGCACGCAGTGCACGCACGCACGCACGCACGCTAGGCGTCCCAGCATTCAGCACGCGACGTCAACGAATTTAAATGCAGCTAATGCAACGTTTGTGCGTGTCATCCAATCTGCTCAATGCGCAAATGCTCATTCGAAACATTTCATCGTAGATGATTCGTATACGTACTACCACGTCCACAGCGCAAACCGCAAATCGCAGCACACAGTTCCAAATCAGATAGGGTGGCCCTGAAGAGGGCCGTTGGGTTGGTAAGGGGGGGGGGGTGTCCAGCGGCAGCAGACTGGGCAGTCTACTTGCTGGAGGTGTACTTGGTGACGGCCTTGGTGCCTTCGGAGACGGCGTGCTTGGCGAGCTCTCCGGGCAGCAGGAGGCGGACGGCGGTCTGGACCTCGCGACTCGTGATGGTCGAGCGCTTGTTGTAGTGCGCCAGACGCGACGCCTCGGCCGCGATCCGCTCGAAGATGTCGTTCACGAAGGAGTTCATGATCGACATCGCCTTCGAGCTGATGCCAGTGTCGGGGTGGACCTGCTTCATGACCTTGTAGATGTACGAGCTGTACGTCTGCTTGGTCTTGCGCCGCCGCTTCTTGTCGCCACCGCTCGCCTTGGCGACCTTCTTCGTCGACTTCGCCGCTGCCTTCTTCGCGCCCTTGCCCGTCGGCTTCGGAGGCATCCTCGAGAGTCTTGCTTCGCAATTCGCTTCAAGGCTGAACACAAACAGAGGTATTACGCGTATCGTAAATGGCTGACCCCTTCAATAGGCTAGTCCATGGTATCTTGCCAAACTATGAAATAGGGAGAAAATACGCCGCATCGTCATACACCGGTATAGGCGGTCCAGCTTTCGTCACGTTCCCGCCCAGTGGTGAATGAGGTGGACATTATCGGCGTTGATTGGCTGATCCGTAAGCGATTGCAGAGTGCTGCCCCTACTGGACACGACGGGTACCGTTTAATAATTGTGTCATTCAACGCAAAGTAGCAGCTTCGGTACGAATGTTCCGAAATCATAGCACTGTACTCAGTGTACTGTTCCATGCACAACACGGCACTACAGTTACGCACCAAGACACGATTGCCCATCGACAATTTGCGACACCTCCCGTCTGGTAAGACAGCACGAAATTCACTAATGCAAAACAACTGCAGTTGCAAGAGTGATTGGGTGGCCCTGAAGAGGGCCGTTGCGTTGGTAAGGGGGGGGGGGGGGGGGTGTCCAGCGGCAGCAGACTGGGCAGTCTACTTGCTGGAGGTGTACTTGGTGACGGCCTTGGTGCCTTCGGAGACGGCGTGCTTGGCGAGCTCTCCGGGCAGCAGGAGGCGGACGGCGGTCTGGACCTCGCGACTCGTGATGGTCGAGCGCTTGTTGTAGTGCGCCAGACGCGACGCCTCGGCCGCGATCCGCTCGAAGATGTCGTTGACGAAGGAGTTCATGATGGACATCGCCTTGGAGCTGATGCCCGTGTCGGGGTGGACCTGCTTCATGACCTTGTAGATGTAGGAGCTGTAGGTCTGCTTGGTCTTGCGGCGCCGCTTCTTGTCGCCGCTGCCTGCCTTCGCGACCTTCTTCGTCGACTTCGCCGCCGCCTTCTTCGCGCCCTTGCCCGTCGGCTTCGGAGGCATCCTTGAGAGCCTCGCTTCGCAATTCACTTCAAGGCTAAACACAAACAGAGAAAGATGTTACGCGTATCGTAAATGGCTGACCCCTTCAATAGGGTAGTCCATGGCATCTAGCCAAACTATGAAATAGGGAGAAAATACGCCGCATTTTCATACACCGGTATAGGCGGTCCAGCTATCGTCACGTTCTCGCCGAGTGGTGGATGAAGTGGACAGGCTCTGCGTTGATTGCCTGAGCCGTAAACGATTGCAGAGTACTGCGTTTAATAATTGTGTCGTTCAATGCAAAGTAGCCGCTTCAGTACGAAATGTTACGAAATCATAGCATAGTACTCCGTGTACTGTTCAATGCACAACACGGCACTACAGCTACTCACCAAGACACAATTGCTATCAATAATTTGCGACACCTCCAGTCTGGTAGGACGTACACAGAACGAAATTCACGCTATGAAAATTCACGAAATGCAAAACAACTGCAGTTGCAAGTCAGATTGGGTGGCCCTGAAGAGGGCCGTTGGGTTGGTATGGGGGGGGGCAGCAGAGGAGACAGGCTCAGCCGCCAAAGCCGTAGAGGGTGCGTCCCTGTCGCTTGAGAGCGTAGACGACAGTGGCGTAGCCAAGGGTATGGCACACATGGCATATGCCATACCCGAAATGTTCCGGGAGACGTTTTTGTCTACAGGGGGTACCCTTATGCGTTTTCCCATATTTGAGTACCATTCCCGCGTGCAAGTGTTACGCGTGGACACGCCAGCGTCACGTTTGCCACTATGCACAGGCTACAGACCCACAGCCAGATTGGAACGCATGCACCGCTGTGCGCGCGTAGCAAAAACCAACCCCCCAAACCAAAAAAAACAAAAACACCCCCCAACCCCCCCCCCCCCCCAAACCCAACACCCACAAAAACACCCCCCGTTGCACATGAACCTATAGCATACGAGACCGGTCAGATTGAAGATTTACGACCGCTCTTCTTGCCCCTTACACATTCGGCCGCAGTACGTTGCTCGCATTTGATTGCTTGCTGAAATGTTGTCCCCTTGTGCTAAGCGGCAGAAAACAATACTGCAGTGCTTCGTCAAGCAGTCGGCCGCCGCTCAAGCTGCCATCGCTGGCGGCGACTTGGAGACCCCAGAGCCGAGCAGCAACGTCGAGCCCGTGGACGGCAGCAGCTCGCAGCCACCAGAGCCGAGCCCTTCACCTTCACCTGCGCTGTTCGCCGATCGTGTGCTCCCCGCCTATGAGGAGGCTAGCGACAATGACGTCGGCAGGGCGCTCGAGATGCGAAAGCGCGGCAAACTCGACAGTGCCCACCGAATGCGGTTCGCGACCGACGCGCTAAAAGTGGAGCCTACCTACAAGTTCCCCTGCTCCGAGCAGCGCCTGGCTGACAAGATTGTGCACCGATTCGCCAACTACAGCCACATATCCGGTCGCTTCAACCACATCTACTACTCGCCGTTGTGCCGTGGCCTGCTGTGTCTCCCTTGCGTACTGTTTGCTCCGGACTGCACCGGCAAGGGCGGCAATCAGAAGCTCGGCCGGCTCGTGCTCGCTCCGCTCACAGACTTCGGCAGACTGACTGGCAAGCGTGGCGTCTTGGCATGCCATGTCGAGTCGGACTACCACGCCACCGCGGTTCTGCAAATGAAGTGCTTGCTCGATACGGCCAAGACCTCCCAGCCGCGGGACATTTCAAGGTAGCTAACATATGCATACCTACATACCTAGTTAGTGCATGAGTGCACACAAACACGCGTGTACCAATTTGAAAGTGAATGAAATATTTAAAAATAAATATAAAACATGTTCTTTTTTTTAGCCTGCTGCGCACGGAGGCGGCTGCCCAGATGGCGAGAAATCGAGCGATTTTGTGGGCCGTGATCCACGAAATCGAGTTCTGCGGGCGCGCAGAAGTCGCGTTGCGCGGCCACCGGGACAGCGGCCGGCTGTCCGTTCCCGAGTGCCCGTCTCGCATCGACTACACCGAGGGGAACTTGCGCGCTCTCATCCAGAAGGCGGCGCTCCACAACAAAGGATTGGCCGACCACCTGCAGAACGGGCCGCACAACGCGTCGTACCTTTCTCCCACGACGCAGAACAACCTCATTGCCGCCATCAACACGGTTTTGCGTCGCAAAATCGTCGCGGACGTTCGCGCTGCCAAGTTCGTTGCAATCAGCGCCGACGAAACCGCTGACGTGTCGCGGTACGTCACACCTTATTATTGCGTATGTACAATGTACTTGAGCGACCGTGTATGTATCTGCAGCCTTGGGCTTCAATTACCTGTTGCGCGCTTCAACTACGGTATGGTACATGTATTCCCTTAACTTTTAGGAACGAGCAGCTGAGCATGGTCGTCAGATACGTCTCGGAGCCGGCGAACACGATTCAAGAAACGTTTGTTGGCTTCGTGATGCTGCAGGAGCAGACGGGCAAGGCGCTGTCTGAGGCCATACTGGCGACGATAGCAGAGCTCGGCTTGGACAAGAGCTGCATCGTCGCGCAGGCGTGAGTTTATAAATACGTATTTTAGTGACTTGTAAAGTATGCGTAAAAAAATGTATATTATGTACACTTGACACTACCTGGGCGCTCTATTCCGTCCTCAGCGTTATGTACTACTGCGCAAAAATCGCTTCAGTTACGACGGCGCCTCAGCGATGGCAGGCGCCTTCAAGGGCACGCAGGCGCTCATTCGCAAACAGTGCCCGTCAGCTGTCTACGTGCACTGCGCCTCGCATTGCCTGAACCTAGCAATCAGCAAGGCTGCTGACATTCGAGAGATCCGAGCAGCAGTGGCTGCCGTTGGGGACTCCGCCAACTTCTTTGCCCACTCCCCACAGCGCACTCGCGAACTCGCCGACGCGGTCGCCGACCTGCTCCCGACCTCAACGCACTCGCGCCTCAAGCGCTACTGTCCCACCCGTTGGGTCGAGCGGCACGAAGCGATCTTCGTCTTCCTGGAGCTGTACCAGCCTCTCGTCAGCGTCCTGGAGAAGCACGATGAGCTGGCGACCGTCAACCAGATCACGTCTGCGCCATTCCTGGTCGCTGTGCACGCCCTGCGAGAGGTTCTCGGGGTGACCATTGGGCTCTCGAAGCTGCTGCAGGTACAACACTAGGATATTCTATCAGAGTTCCCACAATTGTATACCCTTCTCCAACATATAATATCTGAGCTGATCTGAGCTATATCTGAGCTGAGCTGAGCTGAGCTGCTTCTTTCTTTCAGTAGCGCCGCACAATGTAGTAGTAGAAACTTAAGTTAGCTGCGTGGGCACATTGCAGGACCCAGCACTGGACCAGTTCCGTGCGTTCGAAGAAATCCAGCTGGTCATCAGTACGCTCGAGCAGTGGCGAGCTGACGACGACGACGCGGTCTTCTACAAGCTGTTTGCTGCAGTGAAACAGCTGTATGCAACCTTGGAGGGAGCCGACGTCAGCGAGGTCGCACTGCCCAAGCCGCGTCTGTGCGGTCGGCAGACAAAGCGGAACAACATGCCCGCGTCGACGCCGGAAGAGTTCTACCGGCGGTCCGTGTGGTATCCGCTCCTGGACTGCACCGTGGCCGAGCTGCGCAGCCGATTTCTGGGCTCGTCCGAATCGGTCATGAAGATGCGCGCCCTGCTGCCTTCCGCGTGCACGAACGCGGACGCCGGCTGCTTCGAGGGCGCTCTGCGACTCTACGGACACCTGCTGCCCGATGGAGAGGCGTTGTTCAACGCCGAGTTTGCGCGGTGGCAGCGGCGCTGGAACGGCGCAGACCCCACTGCGCGTCCCTCAACGATCACCGCCGCTCTGGACGAATGCGACGCCACGTTGTACCCCAACGTCCGCGCTCTCCTGCGCATTTGCGCCACTGTGCCGATCACAAGCGCCAGCGCGGAGAGGTCCTTCAGCACGCTGAAGAGGGTCAAGACCTACCTTCGATCGACAATGAAGGAGCAGCGACTCAACGGATTAGCCCTATTGTCCATTCGCAAGGACATTCCCCTCGATTACGACGCCGTCATTGATGAGTATGCGTCCACGAACAACAGTAGACTGAAGTTCGCGTGAGCCATCACTTCGTACAAAAGGGGCGAATTTTGCTGACATTGTTGTGCCTGTGCTGCGCTGCGTTCGCTGGAAATATGTTGTCATTCGATAACACTATAAATTAATGAGTCGAACATCGAACCATTTGGTGCCATACCCGAAACCAAATCCTGGCTACGCCACTGGTAGACGACGTCGAGGGCGGTGACGGTCTTGCGCTTGGCGTGCTCGCAGTAGGTGACGGCGTCGCGGATGACGTTCTCGAGGAAGACCTTGAGCACGCCGCGCGTCTCCTCGTAGATGAGGCCGCTGATGCGCTTCACGCCGCCGCGGCGCGCCAGACGACGGATCGCCGGCTTCGTGATGCCCTGGATGTTGTCGCGCAGGATCTTACGGTGCCGCTTTGCGCCGCCCTTGCCCAGGCCCTTGCCGCCTTTGCCGCGTCCCGTCATCTTCGCTGACTTGCAGACCTTTGGTGCACACTTTCACCAACTATTCAAGTGACGCCAAACTGAGATCGTTTATGAAGACGCAGCTCGCACAGTGGCGGCGAAACGCCGTCACTCCAGCCAATCAACAGCCTTGCAGAAGTGGCGACGTCTGGCGGCCAGAAATTAGGCCGCAAAAATGTTGGCAAGCCATTGTTTCAGTTCAGCGGTGTACATACATACGCCCATTCTTTTCTTATACAACAAAGGTACACCTGTGTTGATTCGGTTGCACTGCACACAGTCGCGGAATGTCAGACTTCGGGATGCTTTCAAAACAACGATTCCTGTACGATCGTGTCTTGCTGAGGCCCGTCCGCGCTTCTCGCTATGCAGAGGCTGTTGCGCCTCGTGGAAGGCCTCGCGTTCCTGTCCACGGCGGACGAGAGTGGCTCGCGCCGCTGCCAGGCCTCTCTCTGGCGCCGCACGAGCAGCCAGAGGGAGTTCAGGGAGGCGACACCGCAGGCGGACAGCCACAAAGTGAAGCACACCGTGTTTGCTCCGGACTGCACCGGCAAGGGCGGCAATCAGAAGATCGGCCCGCTCGTGCTCGCTCCGCTCACAGACTTCGGCAGACTGACTGGCAAGCGTGGCGTCTTGGCATGCCATGTCGAGTCGGACTACCACGCCACCGCGGTTCTGCAAATGAAGTGCTTGCTCGATACGGCCAAGACCTCCCAGCCGCGGGACATTTCAAGGTAGCTAACATATGCATACCTACATACCTAGTTAGTGCATGAGTGCACACAAACACGCGTGTACCAATTTGAAAGTGAATGAAATATTTAAAAATAAATATAAAACATGTTCTTTTTTTTAGCCTGCTGCGCACGGAGGCGGCTGCCCAGATGGCGAGAAATCGAGCGATTTTGTGGGCCGTGATCCACGAAATCGAGTTCTGCGGGCGCGCAGAAGTCGCGTTGCGCGGCCACCGGGACAGCGGCCGGCTGTCCGTTCCCGAGTGCCCGTCTCGCATCGACTACACCGAGGGGAACTTGCGCGCTCTCATCCAGAAGGCGGCGCTCCACAACAAAGGATTGGCCGACCACCTGCAGAACGGGTCGCACAACGCGTCGTACCTTTCTCCCACGACGCAGAACAACCTCATTGCCGCCATCAACACGGTTTTGCGTCGCAAAATCGTCGCGGACGTTCGCGCTGCCAAGTTCGTTGCAATCAGCGCCGACGAAACCGCTGACGTGTCGCGGTACGTCACACCTTATTATTGCGTATGTACAATGTACTTGAGCGACCGTGTATGTATCTGCAGCCTTGGGCTTCAATTACCTGTTGCGCGCTTCAACTACGGTATGGTACATGTATTCCCTTAACTTTTAGGAACGAGCAGCTGAGCATGGTCGTCAGATACGTCTCGGAGCCGGCGAACACGATTCAAGAAACGTTTGTTGGCTTCGTGACGCTGCAGGAGCAGACGGGCAAGGCGCTGTCTGAGGCCATACTGGCGACGATAGCAGAGCTCGGCTTGGACAAGAGCTGCATCGTCGCGCAGGCGTGAGTTTATAAATACGTATTTTAGTGACTTGTAAAGTATGCGTAAAAAAATGTATATTTTGTACACTTGACACTACCTGGGCGCTCTATTCCGTCCTCAGCGTTATGTACTACTGCGCAAAAATCGCTTCAGTTACGACGGCGCCTCAGCGATGGCAGGCGCCTTCAAGGGCACGCAGGCGCTCATTCGCAAACAGTGCCCGTCAGCTGTCTACGTGCACTGCGCCTCGCATTGCCTGAACCTAGCAATCAGCAAGGCTGCTGACATTCGAGAGATCCGAGCAGCAGTGGCTGCCGTTGGGGACTC